>JADDOH010007761.1:0-72987 GCA_016648135.1 Agrypnia vestita | reverse complement strand
GACGATCAGAAGATCTATCAAATTTTCGTTAAAAAAAATAATAATTATAGTATAATTTCGGATTTTTAGAAATTTTATTGGTTTTTTCAAATTGGAATCATTAGAAAAGTTTGATTACTAGCATAGCGGCCCGATAACGTCGCGGAATATTTTCTAAATTTGAATTACTCCGTCTGTATGCATAATAGGTACTTCACTACGAATGTCGAAAATCTAAATTGACTGATAAATGTTTTTAGAATTTAATCTTCAAAGCATGAAGTGTCTTATCGAAGCTCAAAACATCTGACATTTTAGAAATATATTAAATTACTGTAAGTTTAGTGTTATGTTTTAATTCATCTTTAATTGTTATTGTATTTTACAAAGAAAGGGAGTATAATAAAAACTTGGTTTTTATGGGTTACTTTTTAATATGGAATTTCTCGGCTGTCAACGCATACATAATCTGCCGCCCCATATCGTATTTCTACATACCAACGTAATCACTGAAGAAGTATTCCAAAAATTCCAAAGTACGTTTTGAAAAAAAGGTCTAACATCAGGTTGTTCTTTATTATGAAACGGAAGATTGTTCGTCTGAAGCAGTAAAAACTCCGTTGGTTCCTGAGAAACAAAATGAATTGTTTGACTGATTACGAAGAATTTTTAAGAAAATAGTAATTTATGCAGAGACATTGAAGAAATAATTTGTGATGACCGTTTATTTCGTCTTTTAATTTATTGAAAGCACCATCTTTTTTTCCGACGAAATAAATATAAACAAGAGTATATCCAAACACTCAAGATGAAATCCGAAATATCCTAAGTGTATATTTTATAAATGTTCAAATTTTTTGTTTGTAACATTGTGGAAATTCATAATTAATATTTAAAAAAATGAGTTTAAACAACACTGTTTGAGAGAGGTTGTAAACGTGTTATTGACAATGAGAGAAATCTCGAAAACGTTCTAACAATTTAATAAATATTTAGTGGAATAAAACAGCTGGTCCTAGGTAGATACTACTGATTCTAGCCATGTGATTGATTGAGAATTTCGCATTTAGGTGTTGTAGGGATGGGCCCAGATATCTAGATCTATGCGTAGTATAAATATGTACTTCAAAAATGATGTTACATGTAGTGCGCACACTGTCAGTCTCAAAAAACAGCAACAGAATGGCGAAATCGTACGAAATAGTGAATGTACAGATTATTCAATGTGTACAAATATTTATAAATTATTTTCTCGAAGTACTATAGTAATATATTTTGGTTATGTAGAACGTATGAGCGAGGAAAGGATGGTTAAGAAAATATATGGGGCGAGTGTAGAATAGAAGGCAGCAGGAATAGAGGGCGTCCGCAAAAAATCTGACATGATCAGATACAAGATGATAGAGCGCCACATTCCTCTGTTCTGACATACAACTCTCGCCTCATCCACATTCATACATCTTCGCATGTAAGCTCGACGGTTATTGAGGCTTCTAACGGGACCATCTTCCAGTATCTGGTTAATCTGGTCGTGTCACGTCTTCCGCGGTCGCCCTCTCTTTCTGGCACGGTCAACACTCACGTTATATATCTTTCTTACCATTCTTTCCTCAATCATTAGCTCAACACACTCGAACCCTTTTTTTATTCTTTTAATTATGCTAAGATCAGCTTTACATTCATTCCTAATATTTTCATTGTTTACTCTATCATAAATGAATTTGCCACATATACGTCTAAGGGATCTCATCTCCATTGCATTCAGTCTACTTTCGTTCCTCTTCTGCCAGCTCCAGGCTTCACTTCCATACACTTCTTGCCTCAATAGATATATTTCTATTATAAATTATTGCATTCAAAGCTCTGTTCACCCTATTCCCCGCAGTCACGCGTTGAAATATTTTCATACAACTTAGTAAGTTGTATGAAAAAACCATTAAAAATTTGAAAAATCCAAAAATTTATTAATTTTTTTAACGAAAATTTTATAGATCTTCTTGATTGTCGTCACGAGTCTACTTGCAAAGTTTCAGCTCGATTGGATCACGGGAAAAGGATTAAAAATCGATCCAAAGTTTTTTTTGTCAAGCAAGCAGACGCTACGAGTTAATAATATAAAGGGAGTAAATACAATATTTTGAGGACTTCAAGGTGGTTTCACCCCTTAAGTTAATTAAATTATATTGATATTAAAATATCATCTGAAAAAAATAATTTAATAAGGTAAGTAGGTACAATACATTACAAACAAATCAATTTAATTGAATCATTTAATTCCTTTCATTGTTTTCTGATGATTCTATGATTTTTTTAAATCTGTTTTCCTTGGTTGTGGATTCATTACGGTAACATGAGTCGCTTCTTATAAAGAAGGAAGCAATTATTATGACCAGGATTCTCAGTGTGCCTTTCTGATTAATCGAGGTCTAGTTTAATACACAATACTGTAACGTGTCGTGGCTGCGGGAAGAATGAATGAAAACGCTGGAAGTTAATTACAGATTTATTAATTATTTACTGCACAATGTCACTTAACACTATTAAACTTAACATTATTATTTAAATTACACTATTTCGTAATTAATCACTGGTAAATATACACTTTATTATCGCTTTAACACTTTAATTAACATTCACTAGAACATTCCATCCAGTTTTTGCACGTATTATACGCTTCGGTTTATTTCGCTACGTAAGTAGGAACTTCACTAGAATATTCGCCTGAGTTATCGCACGGTTGGCCGCCCTGGCCTCGCTGCCCGCAGCTCACTTCGCTTCTGTCGCTTCGCCTGTCAAACGGGCTGAACAACAGCCGCTTGCGCGCGAACTGGTCCCGTATCCTAGACCTTTCCAGTGTTTATGAGAAGATTCTCGTATCTTCTAGATTCTTTTAGATATTTCTCGAATGTTTCAGTTGCCTCCCGAAAGCTGTAAGACCGTTATCGATCCTTCGATAGTTCTGTGACCAGTGACAGGAGTGCATAATTCTTTTTAGCCTCGTTACAATAAAATAACATTAAACCGCGAATTATCTTTATCTAAACCGAACCTATCGTAATATTGAACAGAAACACGTTTAAGTCGAACAAATTATTCATTTTAGTCATAAATCATAATTCAGCATATTGTTAATAGAAAATACTCGCATGGTCGCCTTCGCTTGGCTTCACGCTTTGAAATTTCACACTAGCCGTAGCGGAAAGTTTTTCAATTTGGTTTCTTAGATGATTGATTTCGTACGGTAATATAACTGTTTCCTAGGATAAAGTTGCACAAAGCGAAAACATCAAGGATATATTGTGAACACTTATTTATTTTAAGATCTACGTCAAATACACGTTAAAGGACGCATGAAAGATTAGGGAAATTGTGAATACCAAGAGGAAAAAAAATGGCAACGTTATCAATGTTGCCACCACCGCATATCCGCGACCCACAAACGTCAAAATATACTATATCAAACAAAATATACTAAATCAAACATAAAAACAAACATAAACAAATGTCTGTCTGTCCCCATAACTTTGTGTAACGTCCGTAATTTCGTTCACGTCTAAAAAAGGGCCGGAGATGAGGCTTGGCCTAGCCCGGGCCACCATCACGCATGTTGCCACGGCCGCCTCTCCGTCGAGCGCTAAAAATATGCTATAAATATATACAAGGGCTTAGCAAAGACGCGAATCAATATTCCGTGAATTTTCACGGGTATATGGCTAGACAATTGAAAATTAAAATAATATTGAGAATAATATTTAGAAAAAATAGATAAAAGATCGGTAAAATATGATGACTTTAAAAGATAATAATGTAATATCTACTAGCAGGTAAGCAATGTCAATTTCTATGAATAAAACAGCAAAAACATATATTTTATATGGGCATCTATGGCGTGGAGTGTCAAAAATGTATCATTTTTAAACTTAAAATAACTGCTTTTAAACTTGCTTGCGCCAAAATTTGACACCATTTATGTAATAAGGACCCTTTATTACGACAGGGGACAAAAATAAATAATGAAATTTGTGTTTCGTTTGTATTGCTGACTATAGCCATTATTCATAATTGTATAATTCGTGATGATATATACATTATTTAAAAAAATCAAATAACTATTGAACCCTTATTGTTTATTTGTTTTTTACCTATCGCCATATTATTTGAAACACAGTAAAGTAGGAATCATGAAATAATAAAATATACGTTATCTTTCTTCGTCGAAAACAATTAGCATTTCTTAAAGATACAATCAGAGAGCCGACATCATAAATTAACATAAACGACACAACAAACAATGAATAATATTATGTTTCAACGTATTCTAAAATATTAAAGTACCTAGGTACGTGCATTATTTACATAAATAAACGTTTTGCATTTTCAAACGATTCCGTTCCATATTTAATGCTCCGTGAATATTACTCGCAACTGTCAATACAATTTTATGACAGATTTGAATTTTCGTTTCTGTGACATCAAAGAACATTCGGTGCCAAATGGTGATGAAATTTTTGGTTACCGACATAATTACATATGTAAATCCATGAAGCAAAAACAACCAGAACGCCAAATTTTCACTGGGTAGATGAAATTAAACATTAGGGGTGACATGACGAGTATTAGCAGTGTGGTGGTCAAGAGCCGTCGCGACTCTAGCCGCACCCACCGAGTTGGCACCACCAATCAGAGGCTCGGGGTAGCTAACACGGCCTCGGTCCTCTGCAAGTACAATCAATCTGTCTGATATTTGTACTCAATACCTATTGCTATTGTTGACTGTGAAGCGGTTTTGTGTGGACGCCTCCCTTGCACTCACATGATTTAAAGTAGCGTAGATAGGATGGCCACTTTAGTATAAAAAATGCTGAATTGGGTGGCGGAAAGAGTAGGGCCGATATGGGAGCTATTGCTCATAAAACCACCTTGGGTTGTGATGCATCCCTCTTCACTACTCAACACCACATTTGTATATTGTTCTAATAAATACCACAGTTAACCGCGAGCATCATTTGCATTCTGCATCCACCCATCCTGCCTCTGCTGCATTCATCTTACACATACAACACACGTGAAGCTCACACAATACACGTCACGTGCCGACACGAGAAGATGCCTATGGACGGGTGGGCATTTCCTCCCAAATACTAACCCGCCAAAAGAGTGGCAAAAACTTTTATTTAAAATTGATGATAATGATAATGAATAAATGCAAGTTGACGATGTTTGGTGGAAATTACTACTCTTATACTGCTACACTATACTGTATTATAGTCGTCCGAAGGGCCTAACAGCTTGTCTTTCTGCTATTCAGAAATAAATCGGGTCAATTTTTTTCCGTCACATTTTTTTATAAGTGCGCCATAAATAAAATATGAAGCAATACATACGATAAAAAATATTTTTGATACCAGAATAAAGATAAGGTGTGATATTATTTATCCTTTCAGATCTCAAAAATTGATATGATCAAACGACTGGAACGTCTGAAACATTATTTATGAAAAGAACTGTCTAAACAGACACTGTATGAATAGAATAAACTACGAAGTTACCATTTAGGGGTTGCTTTATGAGGTGCACGGGGGGTGGGTATATATGTATAATGAAATTCAATAAGAGTCTTAGTCACGAAATTAAAAACTTTGAAATCACGAAACGAAAACCAAATTGATTCAAGCAATGGAATATTACTCAAAATCCTTGTTGGAAAGAGTATTTATGATAAGGTGAATTCGTGGTTCGAAAGTAGTGATGGCTATCCTTTATTTTAACTGCTATTTTGTCTATGATTTGAGACTCGTTTTTGATTATAATGATGACTGCAATTGGTACACTAAAAACTAAACCTCTTACACTTGGATCTCACATAACTATCATCGTTACAATCGAACACCAATTACACAATCAGTCTCAATACCGATTTAGCTCATCACTACTTGAAAGTGATTGATTCTTTTCGTTTCGCGGTTCGCGGTTATTTGACCACGTGTCATATTGTTTACACATTGTAAGAGACAAGAGACATACGGCTGAGCCAAACTCTTAAAATACAATGTTAAGTTTGCATAGGTGAATAATCATGATAAATTGTCACATTGTATAAATGTCAGAAATTGTTACAATATATAAAGCAATTTAAATAAATTAAAAGATAATATTCTAAAAAAAAAGTAACCCATAAAAAACAAGTTTTTATTATACTCCCTTTCTTTGTAAAATATAACAACAATTATAGACGAATTAAAACATATAACACAACACTAAACTTACTGTAATTTAATATATTTCTAAAATGTCAGATGTTTTGATCTTTGATAAGACACTTCATGCTTTGAAGATTAAATTCTAAAAACATTTGTCGGTCAATTTAGATTTTCGAAATTCGTAGTGAAGTACCTATTATGTATACCGACGGAGTAATTCAAATTTAGAAAATATTCCGCGACGTTATCGGGCCTCCTCGTTGCTAGTAATTAAACTTTTGTAATGATTCCAATTTAAAAAATCATTAAAATAATAATTTATTTTTTTTAACGAAAATTTAATAGATCTTCTTGATCGTCGCCACGAGTCTACTTGCCAAGTTTCAGCTCGATTGGATCACGGGAAAAGGGTTAAAAATCGATCCAAAGTTTTTTCGACGGCAAGCCGGCAAGCAAGCAGACGCCACGAGTTAAAAGAAAGGAAGTAATAAATTAAAATTGGGTAAGGCAGATACTATTGGATGTTACTATGTTGTGTCCGTTTTTTTTCCAAATGAAAAGGGCAAGGGGAAGCAACAAAAAATAACAAATTAGTCAACAATATTCAACAATATCCTTTACCTATTATTCCCCTCTCCAAGCACAAGAATTCGTCTCTAATTGGAGAGGTAAAGCGAGAACTAATTACTGTTTTAATAGATTTAAAAAATGAGATAAAATGTAATAAACTATATGTAATATTAAAAAAAAATTGTGCTGACCCTAACATTGATGCTGATATTCTTGCAGACACCTTATCATCTTTCAAAAACTCACTCATACACAACATCCATTTTCTAAATGATGACCTGAAGTTATGGATCCATTAAATCAATTATTTATTAAATACTAATCGCACTACATTCAAACACTAAATATACAATACACATAAATGTACATGTAAAATATACTTAAATGCAAAAATACATGTTACTAGAGCGTGCCGAAAACGCTTGTAATTGATAATGGGCATAGTCTTCATTTATAAAGTTTTATTATTAGACTATCATGTACCTATTATCCTGACTGTCTCTAATAAATATATATAAAAAAAAACAAGTATTTGAAGCCTCCGCGATAAAAACCATCCGGTCGTGACTTGAAAAATTCATTCGAACAGAAAGAGGTGTTGAAAGTGCTCACTTTTGTCTACTTGAAATTCAATTGGAATTAAATAGTATAATAAATTCAAAGTAAAAGCAAACATTTTTTTGGAGCGTCATTTTTCTATCGAATGAAGTATTAATAACCTTTACTAATTTGTTTTACTTTTGGCGCGCATTTTAAAATTTGGACAAAAACGGACACCACAAAGATACTTATGTTAACACCTAATAAAAGAAACATTCAGAATTCCCTTTTCTAGTGTATTGTGTTTGTGTTTGGATTTTTGGTTTGGTTAAATTAGCGAATTTTAATTAATCAAGTACTAATAATAAACCTACACATGTACACCTTAAAGTTAGAAACCTGTTTCACGATTGTATTTACGAGTAAGTATACCTAAATAAAAATACCTTTAATATACGGGTTATTTGGAAAACATTAATAACCTCGCAGGACTATATTCCTGCCTTGATTATGAGTCGAAAATGTTGCAGCAGCCATGACCTAATATATAAATAGTTATAGAGTTATGCAATATCAAAGTTTGTATTTTTAAAAAAAATATTAAAACATTGGATTATCATTACAGTGACTTACATCGATTACGAAAAATTCATTTGTTTCAATACAAAGTTAGATAAAATGATAATTTATTGGATTAAACTTTATTAATACATATACGAGTCCAACGTTTAAAAAAAAAAAGTCAGGAATATTGAGAAAAAATGCAAACTTTGATGTCGCATATATCCATAACTATTGATATTAGGTCATGGTTGGTTGAATATTTTCGATTCATAATCAAGGCAAGAATATAGTCCTGCGAGGTTATTAATATTTTCTATATAGCCTTGTATACAGTAGACAATGTTTCCCGTTTAACAGACATCAATAAAATATTACACCACAAACAATTAAAATTTCAAACAGGTCGTTGCAGAACATTCACGGCCATAATCGTATCTCCCACAAAATGTGCTAAGAATGTTAATTATATAATCCATGCCAACTGGAACATATCCAACATCAAAGTACTTCACAACTGAAACAATATTAACACCTTGAATATAATATAACACATGTGGGCGAACGCATTTGTTTAATCTAGGAATTTCCTTCCGGAAATCCGGGATGGGGAATTTCGTCACAAATGCCAAATGTAATAATTTTTCTAATTTTGTATTAATTCGTCAAAAAAGAAACATATACAGGGTTATTTGTAAAACATTAATAACCTCGTAGAGCTATATTCCTGTCTTGATTATGAGTCGAAAATGTTCAAGCTATTATGACCTAATATCAATAGTTAAGGAGATATGCGACATCAAAGTTTGTATTTTTTTTTTCAATATTTATGACTTTTTTTGTAAAACGTTGGACTCTCATTACAGTAACTTATATTGATTACAAAAAATTCATTAGTTTCAATACAAGTTAAATAAAATGATAAAAACACCGAAAAAATTCCAATTGGAATGTTTTCCAATTGGAATTCGTAAGTTTTTGTTTTTTTATTTGACTTGTATTAAAGAAAATGAATTTCTCATATTTGATATAAGTTACTGTAATGATTATCCAACGTTTTACAAAAAATAAATCGGAAATATTGAAAAAAAATGCAAACTTTGATGTCGCATATCTCCTAAACTATTGATATTAGGTCATAATAGCTTGAACATTTTCGACTCATAATCAAGGCAGAAATATAGTCCTGCGAGGTTATTAATGTTTTACAAATAACCCGAGTATATCGAGTATGCTAATACTATATTTTTTCGAAAAAATATTTTATTTATAACTTCAAAAATGATTTTTGAAATACAATATTTTTATATTATTGTACCTACTTATTCGTCAGTGATATTTTAAGTTACTCCAATTCTTATTACGAAATGCTACAAATAAAAGGAACTGCAAATAGTCGAGGATTTCCCAACATACTGGATGTTATAGAATTAATTGACAACTAGTAAAACACATGGAAATATACCAGATATTTCGAGAGAAAATATTTCACAGATAGTGAAGTATCATTGTGAATCAAATACGTGTATTTTGGCATCGAAAAAAAAACGGTCATTTTGTACGAACCGTATGAATGTATCAGTTTTGTTTTTATACCTAAATATGTCGAGCGATAAACTGTAATAGGTATAGACCTTAAATCTTTAAATACATGTATTACTCAAAATACCCAATTTCAAGAGCAATCAGAACATCACAGCGACCGACAAAATTATATGATGACAAAATAAAATTATGCTCCGTAATCGCCGAAAATACAAGTCACAACACAAGACACTGTCAAAATGGGAATGTGCTCTGATACACTCCTGCCACATCATTAGCCTGCATACTTAAATGTTCGCGCAGAACCTAATGACCTAAGATCCAGAAAGCACAATAAACAGAACAACGAAACCCATTATTCATACCTATTCAATTTGCATTTTACAAAAAATCCATCCAACTTAAACAAATTTTGCAAACAAAAGTCGAACCATGTCACCAAAATTGGTTCGCGTGTCATAAGTTCGCTATCTCTGATATATATAGTTCCTACGTATATTGAAAAATATACTTTATGGTAAATTGCTGTCTGACAAATACCGTATTTCTGTTTTGCTATTTTCTGGGCTGGTTCTGTTATTCGTCATTGAAATGCACTGGGCAATGATTTGGAAGAGTGAAGCTGTGAATTAAAGCGGTAGAGGAATGAATTTAGGTCAAGAAGTTCCAAGGCAGGATCAATGGTTGAAATATAAGTCAGGTCGTATGACGCAGATGGCTTAGCAGAGAAATGTGCCTCTACTGACTCGCCGCAAGGAATTTTATAAATTCTATTACGTCAAAGACATTTTCACGAAAATTGCTCGCATTCCAGCAGATATTCGCAGTAAGAGAAGGTTGGGGATCTTTGGGAGACTACATTAAATTTGTTCAAGTAATAATATTTGAATTTAATTAATACACGTTCACAAAAATTACTATATTTTTTTGAATATTTATTTATTTGTATTTCACTATCAAAATTACTAAGAGCCAGCGGTCGTCAGACTTAAGTTATAGTATCAAACCTGAAATAGTTTCTGTAGATGTACACTATATTAGGTAAGAAGGTTTGGATATTATGATATTTGAGTTTGGGAGATTTTGGCAGGTAAAACAGATACAAAAAAGTGCAAAACAAAAAAGTAAAAATAACAAACCTGATTTTTTTATTTTTTTGACGGGACAGTACCTACTATACACCTATATTAATGATTGCCAGACGCTTTTCGCGGGTCATAACTTCCGCGAGACGCTTTGAAACTATAAATAATCATGTCATTTGTTATAGTAACAGGTCTGAATCATCAAACATAATAATTTCGTTGTCTGTCCGTCCGTCTGTCTGTATCTCTGTTCCCGTAACTTCGTGTAACGTCCGTAATTTCGTTAGAATTCACGGCTAAAAAACGAAAGGGCTGGAGATGGGGCTTGTACCCCGGGCCAGCAACCGAAGGCGGCAACGATAACGATATTGCTATCGCCGAGTCTGCATTACTCGTCAAAAATACAGTACAAAAATACTTCGCAAAGACGCGAACCATTTCATGTTCCACTCGATCGCCAGTATTTAGAATAGTACATTTAACTTCCGGCAAGGGAAATATAAAAAAATGCTCAAATATTTTGTTAATTGTCTGTTTCATGAGTGTCGGCTGTAAATTAATAAGTAAATACTTATTCTTAAGGAACCGGCATGTAAAAGTACCGTCATTTTTGGTGGGTTACAACTAGTTTTATATTTTTACTCGGGCCACTGTTTAACAATATTACCTGGTATCATAAATTTAAACGTTATTTGTACTTACCTACACATTTCTTGTAACTGTATTACCTACTTGTTATCTGCCGAAATCCCCCGAACTGAAATGTCATAATATCTAAACCTTCTTACCTGCTATAGTGTACATCTACATAAAAATAGGTTTAATTAAGGCTGGCGGTCGCTGGCTCCTACTCTAAGACACCTTTGATAATCAATCGTAAACTAAAACAATGAAAAAAAAGAAATGCGTGGTGCAGACACATCGATACTTTATCTTTTTCCAGTTCGTCCGGTTATCGAACGTTAGCGGTCATATTCGCGATCATAATCTTGATAGCAAAAGCTCGAAATTGTGGATTTCCCGAACTATTCAAAGCATCTACCGTCTCAGGGTGTCTCAAGAATTTGGTCTGGAAGAACACAAGAATTTGGTCTGGAAGAACAAAAATATGCGACCTATTATGACATACGCTGTAGATATGCGGGCTGACACTGTACGCACCAAAGGACTCCTCAGAACATCTGAAATTGAAGGTGTTGAGATCCATTACTGGAAAAACTCTACGTGATCGTGCCCGACATAAGGAAAACCTGCAAAATAGAGGATATACAGCACGATTGAGTAGACCCAGAAGGAGATTCTGAAGAGATCACCTAGTCAGAACGGACAGTGACAGACTCGTGCATACAGCGGCGAATCTCCTCTGGACGACGTAAATGTTCTATTTACATACAGAAATTCCGTTGCCAAGCAAATATTTTTTCGATAGATTTTTTTGTAGTCACTTTTCTGACTCAACGTGTGCCTTAGATGGATTCTTCAATATTTCGGGCATCTTGCCAGAAGAAACGACGGCCCGAAGAAGCCCACGGTGCTGCACAACGTGGAGGGATCCAAAATGAGGAGCAAATCTCCCACCCGTTGGTGCAAATGAAGACGAACTGGCGTAACATTTCTGAGGAGTGCGGGATACCGAATACCAAATGGAGCAGGTAATAATTTACAAAATGTGTTAAAAAATATTCGAGAAATTATAGTAACAAGGTTTACGAATGAAACGACAGAAAAATTAACCAATTTTTTTTTCATTAAAATTATAAGGATATGCAAATATTTCTTGCTGTACCTATCCAAAAAGTCACCGTATTCTTGTGCTTGAGAGGGACTTAACACTTTTATACAATTACATATTTTGGAAACGTATATTTATAAAAATATTTATTGTTTAACCGTGTTTTTATTACCATTAACGCTTTTATATAATAATACATACTAACCGTACGCCCGTGGAAAACCCCGGCAATTTGGTGGGCGACCGTTGCGTGGTGCCTGAGATATTGCGTGTTGCGCGCTGATTGCGTGTCACACTCTAATTATCGAATGTTGTAATTCTAGCATCATTTCAGCATGTTAAGGACAGACAACGAAATTATTGTATTTAAATATACGCAAGTAATTTAAATATAAGCAATAATAAGCAAGAAACAAGTTATCAAAAAACTTAGGTAGACCTCTTTTCATTTAAGAAAGACAATCGAATTAGTATGTGTAAGCCAACGACACAACCAACACAACGAAACAATGTTCCTCGTACGCACGGCTTACACATACGAATTCAATTGTCTTTCTTAAATGGAAAGAGGTCTACTAATTCAAAAAAAATGTCAGTAGGTAAACTAAATTATAATCAGAACCAAGCAATAGCACAGCACACAGCAAAGAAATGAAATTATTACCAAACCGGTGCACTCGTCATTGGCGAAGTTACGGCTATGGGTACCTCAAAAGAATATTTCGTGTTGTCTCGTTTGTAATGGTATTTTAGACGAAATAATATGGATAAGTTCAGGGCAGTCCAAGATGCTGTTAATAATTTGAATATAAATACTTTGTCGCTCGCATCTCTTCTCCATGCCAAATTTTTCTGTCGTACACTCATTAGATAACCAAAACACATATGTTCTATCGAAATATGCACTCTCTGGAATCCATGTTTGACTCTTTTCATTTTTATAGACTGTGAGTCATAGTAGGGAGACCACAGAGTAGCGAAAGGAAAAACTTCATGTCGGAATGAAGACTACAACATACACACACACACGGTCACTAATTTGAAGACTACAAAGCGTGATTTGTAGTAGGTACCGAAATATTACGCACTACATCTCTTCGATGCACTACATGAAGTGAACTAATTGTAATAGGTATAAAATTGTGCATGGAGCTAAAAATTATCACAGGATCCTTTTAGCAACATCAACTCCCCAAAAAATAAAATCTGACGAGGGGGTGGGATTTCAAAAAGCCGTTTTAGCTATATTAATTACTCAAAAAAAGAATTTGGGGGGGGGGAGGGATTTTAAAAAGACGTTTTGGCTACATCGACTCAGAAAAGTTTTCGATCGAAAGATCGAAAATTTGAAATGTGAACATACTTTGAAGCATAAAGTTTGTTGTGTGCAGTTTGAAGTGTGCAATTTGAATTGTGCAATTTGAAGTGTGCAGTTTGAAGTGTGCTTATGTACTTCAGTATAATGTAGTACTAGGTGTACTTTAGTACTTTGTACATTATTTATTATCAAAGAGTCAAGTTGTGTTCCAATGTACATAATACTCACTTTCGTATGTCCTAATATGACAACCGTGAACAAAGGGCCAATCTTATAAACGAAAAATCAAATAACCGTTAGTATATCGACAATTAACTATCGGATGGCCGTTCGTTAGTAAATGTTATCAACAATCGGATTATAATATTTTACTGCTTGCAAGTAATATTTTACTGCTCTTGTCTATGGTTTTGGATATTAAGACGAAACGTAACCCAAAATTCTCTCTCGTTTGTTTTTCATCCGACAAACTTGAATATAATAATAGCTCGACATCACCATCTGAAGACATTTTTTTTGAAAATGTAGCAGCGCGTTAAATATATATTAATTTTACACACACAGCATGAACATAAATTGACAATTGACCTAACCTTAATAAATAAAACTTAACCTTAAGAAAACTGTCATACCATTAAATAACGGACAGTTGACAGGTGGTTCGACCGTCGTATTAGGCCCTCGGTAAAATTTTACTAAAATTTGACTAACGAAACGTAATAAGATAAAAACATTGATGTTTATGTAAAAAATTCTGTTTATTTAGTCTGAAATTTAACTAACGGACGTTAACAAGACCGATCCTTAATCGATCCAATTTTTCAGACGGTGATCGTTTACAAAGATCTGACAGAAAAATAATAAATTATTAGAATCGAATTGTTTGTTTGAACGTTTTCATGTCATTTTGTGTTTTAACTTAGAACACTATCAATTTTTTCAGAACGTACCGATGGTCTGAATATTTAATCTAAATTTTAATTGTCAGTTTTAGTGTCAGCTGCCAAAAGAATATTCTGTTTCACAACTCATAAAAAAATTCATTAATGATGTTGGTTCTTGTAACACAAGCTGCGCATATTCCGTTCTGTATATTTTTAGAAATCATCATTATATTCATTATTCAACAAGAGTTCCAAAACATAGGTACGGCGTTTCTCCTCAAATTCGCTTGTACTTATTAAGATCATTATTGTTAATGAATGAGAAAAGTTATAAACATACATATATGTATCTACATACATATTACATAGTAGGTACTTTACAAAAAAAATGACATCTTTTCTCTTAAACTTAATATGTTCGCGTTTCCGAGGAATTTTCAATTAATTATTGCTAATGGTGAAACTAAACCAGATTACATTAATTAAGATTAGGATACATTGACCTCTGTTAGAGAAATCAAAAAAGAATAAAGATGTAAGAACATATTATGTAGTGATAAAATAAAATATTAATTAACTGCGTTCACTATATGTTAGATGTTACAGCTATCTGTTTTCTATTTAACTGTAATTTCGGATATTTTATACGCACCGTATGTATTACCGAGAAGCGAATCTCGACGTTTCGTTGGATACTTATCCAACGTCATTAGGAGGACGACCTTTACCCGCGGAGGTGGAGGTCAGACAGTCGTCAGGAGGACGACTGTCTGACCTCCGTTGGATAAGTATCCAACGAAACGTCGAGATTCGCTTCTCGGTAATACATACGGTGCGTATAAAATATCCGAAATTATAGTTAAACATGTCTAACAACCGTAATAACAACCTTAACTCTTTAATATCTGTTTTCTGTTAATCCTACACCCTTTGAAATGAACTAATTTTGCATAATTACTCTTCAGGACCCTGCGAAAATCTGTTTATCATATTGAACGTCATCTTTTCCAAATATTGCGCAGATTAGAACCCTGAGGATAATGTATTTAACACCCATATATATCTATCCCTCTCCCTACCAAGACATTGCATAAATCTATCGTTTCTCTTTACTACAGCCTACGCAAAAGAAAGGCATCCTCTCCTGAATCCCGGACAATTCCTTAGACTGAATTAAACCAAATTTCACATAGTCAGTCTCTTTCTGGTCTCCCCACCGCTTGCCACAAACATAATTTATATTATATGGAATGACATCCATAATTTCTTTATGTTACATTCTAGAACCCCGAGGGAATTATGGTCTCTCTCCCCCTGCTTGGAACAAATTTTGCATCGTTACTTCCCGGGCGACGTCTGGCGCGGATTTAAAAATCTAAATTGAAGCACCGCTATCATCAGACTGCAGGTCCAAAAATAAAAATTATTGGCATTGAACAAGTTCACGTATCACGACCACTTCAGTGCACTCACCCAACAATTTCTAAATGCGTATGAAGAATTGATGGCGTAATCATTTTATCGGTATTAGATAAGTTCAAAAATTTAAATCGTTTGGATTGCAGGCGATTAGAATTTTTTCTTTGATTATTTGCTTATTTCTGTTATTAGACCCGGCGGCCGACTATACCGTTGCCAATATCATTGGATATAAAAAATCGACCCAACAGTTTTTGAGTTGTTTCCTGCACCAATCCATTAAAAAATTCACCTCCCACGCTAGTTTCAAATTGCTATAACAATTTTTGCTTGAGTGATGAATCAAATTTTCCTTAGAACTTCAAGCTATAAGATACTTATATACAATAAAACGATATTTTAAAATATCATGGTGGTGTTTCCCCTTAAATTAAAAAACCTGTATTATGGTATTAGATTTATCGGACTGCAATACTCATTGGAAATATCTACCCGGCTGATGTAGGCGCAAATTTTAATTTCTTGAAAGTTTTATATGTATTTTTATGAGTCACCTTTTAATGCCAGGCAATTTCGGCCCCAAAAGAGAAGCTTTTGTTAGCTCAATGTGAAAAGGCCCAAGAAGACATGTCGCTTTGAAAGATCGCTCCTCTGTATAACAGAAACCTGTTAAGGGTGAAATATATTATAAAGGTGTTTTATACACTTGTTAATTTTCTAGCTGTATAAAAAATGCGAAAGAATGATATCTTGTAAAAAAAAACATGTAAAGAGAACTATTTATTATAAGTTGCGTATTATATCCATTGTACAAGGTTCCATTGATTTTTATGATAAATAAATAAAAAATGGGCTGACACAATCAGGACAGACAAACAGACATAGAGGACTTCCGAAATGAAGACACTGAGGATGAAGGCAGACAAGACTCTGAGGAATCGCATGAGGAGCATCAGAATAAGAAAGATAGGTGAGGTTGAGGACATTGGACAATGGACATCACCAGATTCTCTTATATCGCACTACATAAGTAAGCCTCACGGAACCCGACCCGAAGAGAATTTTTGCAATATCTATTTATTAAATTTCAAATTCAGAGACGTGTAACCATGCCAATGCAACCAATGCAGTGCATTGCGGCCCGTAGTACTTCTACAACACTTTTGTCAGTATAAATACTTTTCCTAGTGTTAATTAATATGGACTAATATTTTGATATCATCTTATATGGGGTGGAGGCATGGACAATAAACCAAGAGCTAATCCGCAAAGTCGAGACTTTTGAGATGTGACTTTATAGACGCGTATTGAAAGTTTCCTGGGTGGATAGAGTGACGAGTGATGAAGTCCTCCGTCGCATGGAAAAAGACAGAGAAGAGCTGAGAACCATCAAGATAAAAAATCTTAGGTATTTCGGACATATTATGAGAGGACCGAAGTAAATTCTTAACTAACTCATCATCCAGGGGTTGGGCAGTTACATATTTCATTATATGATAAATAGTTTTAAGTATAAATAAATTAATAAAATAAAAAAGTGGTAAAAAAAGCGTAGGAGGACGCCGCATCTCATAGTTGCGTAACTTGGGGGTTTGGTACAAGCGTAAATCGACTGAGTTGTTCAGTGCAGCGGGAGTTTGTAATCGTTCGGGAAGAGTCGTAATCGACCGCAGACTTCCGATCGGAGATGACACTGTAGGAAGAAGAAGAATCATTTTAAAAATTCACTACATCTTGAAATGGATTTAAAAAAATTTAAAAAAAACTCACGTACGTACTACATTAGTATCCCACTAATGTGGGGTTTAGGACCAGAAAATTCAGAAACGATGCCTAACAGGTCTGTCTTTTTTTTTATTTTAAATATCATGGGTGACAAGTCACTGATTTTGTTTTTTCTATTTAATTAACAGCAATGACATTTTTACACATTTTCTAGGATCCTTCAATCATTTGAGCACATTTTTTAAAGTCACGCCACTGTTGAAATCTGTCACTTGACGTGGTATGATCACTGTTTTCAGTTATCATCAAATGTTTTTTATAACCTCACTTTCACCTCCTTATTATCAGTATTTTTGCTGTTTCAATGTTCAATCTGATACATATTTTATATTATATCTCTCGATTGGTCCTGGTTTATCATTAAATGAATACTATATTATTATAACAATCAAACGAAGAAAATTGTCGCCATGTCACATTTCGAAACTTGATAGGTTTTGGCTGTGTGATAATGCCGGTTGACATTGTAGACGTTCGGTCGTGTGCTAATGGTAAACCTCGATTCAGAATCTTCGACTAGTATCGAAGGTTTTATTTGCATTTATCGTGTCATGATTTAATAATTAATTTAAAAATATGGCGTTGTAGGAGGGAAATCTAACACATTAAAAAGTATGAGATGAATTAGATTTGATATAAAATTATACAAATTTTAATAAACGCCGTCAGAATGAGAAGCAAACATCAAAGTAGTATCCAAATGATGCACTTAGTCTTGCCATTAATTCCGTGAACTATAAAATTAAAACAATTCGGGGAAATCTCATGAAAAATTATGTGGGCAATCCCCACATCCCCTATATGGTGTTGCTATAATCACTTAGGGTCGGTTGTTTCAAGTTGGATTAAAGTAAGCGTTCTTTTAAAGCATAGATTTTTACGTTCTCCACCAATCAGACGATCCGTTTTCGTAAAAATCTATGCTTTAATCGACCGCTTACTTTGATCGAACTTGAAACAACCGGGCCTTAGTCACCGAACGTTGATCATGAAACATGGAGTGTATTTATAAAGAAAATTGGATCGCTGTAATTGGATTACATAAATCTAGGAAGACGCCGGGAGATATTTTTAATATAATAAAATCTTTGTGTATCAGTCGCCAGTTTGTGTATCGCACTACTAGTCGGTTCAAGGATAGGTACTCAGGATATTGAAGATCGGCAAAGAAGTGATCGCCCGCGAATAGTACGAACTCCAGCAGTGAACAAAGCCGTGAGAAGCAGAATTCCTTCTCCGTAAACAAAAAATATGACGGAAAAGAATATTAAATCAGTTGAATGTAATTAATTCAGAAAACTTGCAAAAATACCCTACTAGAAAAATAAAATTTTAAGAAAGTACCTACCTACATTGATTACGTTATTTTTTTTATTTATTCTCCAATAATAAAAATTGTAATTTAAATTATTAAGGTTTCGAGCTTTCTTTGTAAGTAAGGGTGGGTTATAAATATTCATTAGAAGACTGTTTACACAACCGACAGAAAATAATTATAAGTAACGGAGCAGTGTTAATAGAATTTTATAGCAATTTCCTCGTCGACGTTGCTGGTGTTTCCTGGCCATAAATAGAAAATTTATAAATATTTAACATAACGAATATTTTAGAAATGCTGTTTCACAGATGAGGTGAGGGGCCATTAATGGCACTAATGGTTGCGTTGAGTCACGTAGTACACTTTTAAATATTCGGCCGTATTCTGAAAATAACAATATTATTATTTAGTGATGTCGAAAAATAATCAACACTTAAAAAAGTAACCTATAAAAACCAAGTTTTTATTATACTCTCTTTCTCATTTACTAGTGGAAACCGGTTTGGCGCTTAACCTAAGCGTTGGACTTCGGTCGCTACGAAAGGGAGTAATAAAAAATTTCCAAAAATCCAAAATTATACTATAATCAGGTTTCGCGTCTACCAGACGCGTTGAAATATTGTCATACAACTTAATAATTTGAATGAAAAAACCATTCAAAATTTGAAAAATCCAAAAATTTATTAATTTTTTCTAACGAAAATTTGATAGATCTTCTTGATCGTCGCCACGAGTCTGCTTGCAAAGTTTCAGCTCGATTGGATCACGGGAAAATGGTTAAAAATCGATCCAAAGTTTTTTCGTCAGATAAGCAGACAAGACGACAAGTAGACAAGCAGACGCTACAAATTAAAAGAAAGGGATTAAAAATGGAGAAACTTCAAGATATCTGTCAAATTTCAATGTTTCTATCATAGTGACGAACATGTTTTTTTATTTTTATTTTTTATTATAGTCATACATAATTTCATGAATACAATAATACATTCATACAATAAAAACGTTTTACTCGCCATAAAAGAGCTGACGCTCGCGCTTATGGAAGGAGTAATCACATCAGCTCGTTTCATGGATATTAAAATTGTAATAATACGGTCGCGGTGTTAAGAATATTGAGAAACAAAATAAATGAATATATAGAGAAGGTCGTGGGAATTTTAAGATTTTTTTTTTAAATTTTTGTTAACTTTTAAATGACGTAAGTAAGGTCTTGATTTTTTTTTAATTTTAGGGGATGAATTGAAAGTTTTAATTCCTAGGAAGAAATAATGGTTCTGGGCTGCACACGTTTACTTTTGAGCGTATTTAAATTTAGAAATGATCTTGCAGACTTGGAAGTTACAGAATCCATTATATATTTTTCTTAAAGATTTATAGAAATGATATATTTTTTAAATTTCCATAACTGTAGGCACATAAAATTCTCGGAAAAACCAATATGTAGGGTAGGTTCTGATTTTTTTTAAATAACTTAAATATAATACTTTTCTGTGCTAACAAGAGTGTGTTTAATGATGTTTTATATAATTTAATTTAATATTTTAAATCTTTGGATGAAGAAATTAGTAGAGGTTTGCGAAAAATAAATTAAATGCAACATTTAAAATAGTATTGGTACTTATTTTATGTAATATGTATTCATAAAAAAAATCTAGATTGCGATGACTGATGTGCGCGATGATATAAATATCGATTCGACATCAAATAAGCGGGTCTTTTAAAGAGCACGAAGACATCGTGGAGGTTCGATATTACAATCCATATATAAATATTGTCCATATGTTGACCATTATAATATTGTCCAATCTTTTCAGAGCACAAGCGATTAGATTAGTTTGAAAATAATAAGAATATTGATGTGACACGTATTCCGTGTTCGCATATTTATTAAAAAAAAAAAAAAAAAAAACAGGATGCAATTTCTGCTTTCTGTTTTGGGTTTTAATGATAATTATTTGTTAATCTCTCATACTCCAAATCCCCTTCACTCAACATATCACACTAATAAGACCATGTAGATTCACAACTACTTTACAAAGGTCTCATTTAAACTAGCAAATTTCGTAAATGTAAATTAATTAAGTAAATGAGTAGCTTGTTGGCATAGTGGTATGACGCTCGCATAGTGATCTGGTGGTCGGTGGTTCGAGCCCCGTTCCAAGACACTAGCAAATTAGTCCTATTTTCATAGCACGGGCCCTTGGCTTAGTTTGAGAATAGTAAGTATATCGATGCGATACATATTCCGTGTTCGCATCTCTATTTTTTTTAAAATACACTGGCATAAATAATTACGTTCCGTCTATTTTTGAGTATTGGGGTAGTATTTACCGAATAAGGCGAACTGTCATAAATCTACGTTTTTTCGTTTTTTTTTTTTAGCGTTGTGATAACAATCTCCAAAATAACAATCTTGTTATAGAATACGGCCGATTGTACAGAATTAAGTTTGTAATTTTCTGCAACCACAATATATTAATATACTTTGGGGAGTGAAGGGCCTCTTCCCGTGTTTAATGAATGTGTCGTGACGTATGTAGGCGTAGTGTAATGTGTGGTAAGGAAGTAAGAATAAGAAAGGCGCAACAGGTAAACAAGAATTAATACTCACGGTTGGTATATGCACTGGTTACTGATGCCAGATTTATATTACAGTTAGATTAAAATGTTGAAACATAACAATAGCTAGCCAAGCGCATGCTGTCACTTTCACGCTCAGAAAAGGAATCTTGAAGAGAGGAAGCAATGAGCGGTCCGAACCGTCGCTGCCTCTTTCTTGAGCTCTGATTGGTCGTGCTGTGCCGACTTAATGTATTTCGACCTTTTTCTTCGAGTCGGGATCACCATAATACCTTCAGACATCTTATACTAATATTTTTCTTCCATAATTTTGCTAGCTTGTTTGATACAATGGCAAAACGCAATGTCATTTGATACTATCAATCAAATTCATGTTTGTGGTGAGGCTTTTTTAATTTTACTAATGCAGCAATATTTAACATGGAGGGAACGAACATGCATTATTATAATTGATTGATATAGAGATTGCATGAGCAACCTGAATAAACCTGAAACTTGTAGACATGTTTTATTTGCTTCAGAATTAAAAAAAACTATTAATTAAACGCTAATTTATATCACCCATTATTTATATTATGTTGAACTAAAGCAAAACGTTTATAAAATACATTCATATACTTACTTTAATTAACGCGGAAAATTATTTTTGATTGTAGGAGAGAAAACGGTCGAAGAGTAACTTCCGGTTTCTGGAATTCATAGGTCAACGCGACTATTTCAGCTCGCAGCCATATTGGTATCACTAGCTACGATGCTTTCAATTTTCCAATTAAAAGACAAGATGCCTTATTGTTTGTTCCATATTTTTCGATTTTTAAACAACAATAAAGTTTTCGAAAAATTATTGTATCTGTTTTCAAAGTATTTCAATAAAATAAAATGGAATTTTAAATTATTTAAAATATATACTGGGTGTCTCGCAGCTAGTAGCAAAAAATTTTAATTTGGATTCCTGCCTTGATATTAATTTGAAAATTTTCAAAGCACCATGACCTAATTAATATCAATAGTTGTTATGGATATATTATATATCCAATATCAAAGTTTTAATTTTTTTTCAATAGTACTGACTTATTTTTTGCAAAAAGTTGAACAATCATGCATTATTAAAAAAAAACCTTGTTAAAAAAATCTATTTCAAATTTTTGCAAGGTTTTTATCATTTTATTCAACTTGTATTGAAGCGAATAAATGTTTCATAATCTATATAAGTTACTGTATGATAGTTCAACTTTATATAAAAAATAAGTTTGAAATATTGAAAAATAATGCGAACTTTGATATTCCATATCTCCATAACTATTGATGTCATGGTTGCTTGAACATTTTCGAATCATTATCAAGGCAGGAATCCACCTGTAAAGTTTTTGCTACTAGCTATGAGACACCCTGTATAAGAATCCATACCTCGAACGAAATCGGGTGGTAAAGGTAGAGATTTATAATATAATCAATAAAATGAGAGTATAAAGTACCTACTTGATTGCAAAATAATCTATATTTGAATACTCGAATGTTTATATCAGATTTTTCCAAAGACTTACGTATTTTCACAAATCTATGGTTATTTCTGACATTCTACGCGCGCGCAGGTTTTTCGGTCAAGACAAATAAATTTCAAAGTTTTCCGTTTTCGATGGAAGGTAAAATGTTGACCTATTTATATAATTTAATTATGTATAATAATTAGGGTATAAACAATTTTTGCTTGTAAAATTTGATATCACAAAGTAGGTATTACCAAAGGGTGGAATGCAGAATAGGGCGTTGGGAGTTTTATGAAATATTAATAACTTTTTTCGGTATAATTGAGTATTCTGATTTTAATAATGTCATAAAATAATGTCGCACAATATTATTTATTTATATTAAACGAGTATTTTCAATTTAAAAATCGTAATTATTTTCATAGTAGGGGCTAAATCTAATACAATCCCATCCCATTGCATAAACAACGAAAATGAGTATTTCACTATATTATTGAATGTGCTAATAACAAAATGAAAGATAATTTACGTTTAAATAGTAAGTATTAAATAAGATATCACAATTTAAAGTTTCGAAAAATGTACCGTATATTTTGACATTTCATAGGTAATATCTGAGGAAAAATGTGAAAATCATAGACAATGTATAAGTTTACATGACAAAATATTTATAGACGAAATAAATATGATGAATATTGAACGTAGGTACTTTTTGTATTTTATTAATGGGCCGGATTTTAAGACTATCAAAAGTTAATTAAGAAGATGAAAGTGATTACTTTCATTTTGAATTGGTGAGTGTCTTATAATGTTTTTTCTTTTTGTTTTTTAGTTAATTATTATATGTATATGGTTATTATGTTTGGTTAGGTTAGGTTATTAGGTTTGGTTAGGTTATTAGTTTTGGTTAGGTTTGGTTAGGTTAGGTTATTAGTTTTGGTTAGGTTAGGTTATTAGTTTTGGTTAGGTTATTAGTTTTGGTTAGGTTATTAGTTTTGGTTAGGTTTGGTTAGGTTAGGTTATTAGTTTTGGTTAGGTTAGGTTAGGTTAGGTTATTAGTTTTGGTTAGGTTAGGTTATTAGGTTTGGTTAGGTTAGGTCATTAGTTTTGGTTAGGTTAGGTTATTAGTTTTGGTTAGGTTAGGTTAGGTTAGGTTATTAGTTTTGGTTAGGTAAGGTTAGGTTATTAGTTTTGGTTAGGTTAGGTTATTAGTTTTGGTTAGGTTAGGTTAGGTTAGTTAGTTAGTCTGGTTACATGCATAAAATACTGAGAATTTGGAGTCTAATAGATGAAGACAGACGTTGCTTTTTTATTTCCTGTGCGTTCGAGGCATTTGTCTTAGCAGTACTGAATTTCCAGGGCGTGTATACTCTTTAGAGTGTTTCAGCATCATTAGATGACCAGTAATAAGAAGAGATATCATTCTAATTTTAAAACCTCTTATCGTGTTTAACACTCGTGTTTGCCCCAAATAACCCAAAAAATCTTATTTTTAAAACTATTTACTAATTATTAATGATATTTGTTGGTATTTAGAGTAATCCTCATAAATATCCAAAGGAATACAACACCCAAAGAAAATAAAATGATAACGTGTAGTAGGACAGTCAAAAGTATTAAGCTACGAATGATTTAGAATGTGATGATGAGCAGTGTGTGATATTGGGGAGAGGAATATGGTGATGAAATGATGAGGTGATTTGCATTTTTTCGCTTTCCAGAAGCGCCTATGTTTCTGTCAACTATGTAAGTACTTACGTCCTGTTTTCCAAGTTTTCTATTTCTGACATCTACATAGCAACTGGTGATACTTTAAGGTTGATTAGATATTTTTAGACACATGTATTCTGTTCTACATATTATTCTTCAATATAGTATATTCTACAATAGTTGTCAACAAAGAGGTCCCAGTCACCCCGTATACTTTCCAGTAATATCTTAACACAGATTGCGTGCTGATTTCGTCCAACGTAAAATAATGATCCGTTAATATGAATTCATTAAACATTGCACGACGACAGAAATCGAATTAAGGCGAAGTTCGTTTTTTTGTGGTAGATAGATGCTGTCTGGCAGTCGTTAAATAAAATTGACGACAAAACGATTTTAATGTCATGTTTCGAACAGTCACGCGACATATAAAAAAAAAACACGAAAATGAGAGAACGATGTTGTTTCATAAAAATAAACGACATATTTATTTGATGGTTGCCAATAATTTATATGTAGAGTAATTTTTTCGATGGTAATTTAGATGATGTGACAAGTGTTGTAGGTACATCGAATTGCAAAATAGATATTTGCATTTCCTTTGATCTCTAACCGTCCCAAAGAAAAACAGAGGAAAACTCAATAACACAATTTAATAAAAGTTAATTCAAGAATTACATCCGATTCTTACATATATTTGTAAACAATGCTTATATTTAATACATATTATGATATTTTTGTGAAACAAGTGAATAATAAGTAGGGATAGAGCAGTAATAGTGCCTTAAGTCAGGCAAAGTGATAAATATGTATATTAATAAAAAAAAAAACTTTATGTAAAACTACTACATATTTATTGATTTATTAACATGTTCGGGGTCAATAGTTCCTTTACCGGGATAAAACGTACACTTAAAATTAAAATTCTAAGTATGGAGATTAATAAAAACAAAAATAAATGTATGGAATTTAAATAACCGATCTGAATATAAATTTAAAAGGTAATTTCCAAAAAGGATTTTGTTATTTATAATATTGTCACGGAATGGCAAGCAAAAGGAATTGCGCACTGTCCGAATGCCTTGTAATATATCACAACACTATCGAAGGATCGAACACGGCCTATAACAATATAGTGTGATTTATAACATTCGCAAAACGCCTGGAAAAACTGAAAAGCGACGATAACCTTCTTCTAAACACTATAATAATCTAGATAGTACGAAAATACCAGCATTTGGGTATAAATACAGAACTGCGCCGCGGCGCAAGTTCAGTTGTCGTGTTTTGACTATTTGTTCGGTGCGAAGTCGGTCTCGAGCCGCAAGGCGACGGCCAGGGTGGCCAGTCGTGAGATAATCGAAGCGATAAATTAATCTAAATAATCAAGCGGAGTGCCTAAGTGGCGAAATAAACCAATGCGACTAAAACGTGCGAGAATTGGATGGAATGTTCTAGTGAATGTTAAATAAAGTGTTCCAGCGATAATAAAGTGTTCATTTATGAGTGATATATTGTGAAATAGTGTAATTTAAATAATAACCTTAAGTGACTTTGTACATTGAATAATTAATTAATAAATCGCTAATTAATTTCCAGGGTTTTCATTCATTCCTCCCTAGCCACGACACGTGACAATATTTATTTTGGTACTTTAAACGTTTTCTAATTTCTAAAATTAAAAAATTAAATTACTGTTATTAAAGAAATGATAAATATGTATTAATCTATCACTTTGACATATGCATATTTTCAATTGAAAATCTGGATGTTTTAATAACATATATCCTATCCTAACTTGCCTTACTTTGGCCTCTAGAAATCGACAATGTTTTAGACGTTTTGTTCAATCCTATCGAAATTTATATATTGTTTCTTGGATATAATTGGGTTAATTTATGTTGGTTAGTGTATAATTTATAAAGATCATGATCTTCAATTACTAGGACGGTAGTTACGTTGTGGGGATTAATGACACGTGATTAACGAACACTTATTTATCACTCTGTAAGATTTCTCTGGGTATTATGAATAATACTTAAGCAGTATTATTTCACATGGTCCATAACATATGTATACTTACCTGTGACCTGTGACAGTAGACTGTGTTTTTAAATTGTTTGAATAATTGAAATAATGCTAAAATTATTATGGTTATAAAATTCATGGTGGATTAAGATCGACTGGACACCTCAGCACAGGTTTAATAGTTTGACAGCTAAAATATAATATAAGCGTGCCCTTCTAGGAAACTGTTTTATAAATAATACGCAATAATAACTTGATATTAACGTTCCTGAAAAAGCTATTTGAGAGGTTTGTTGTTTTAGCTCTCGCACTTGGACACCATGTGTAGTTTGGATTATAAGTACGATGCGATAAGAACTTCGGAATCATTTAACTGTTACCGTACTGCATTATTTTTTTGCTGAAGTATATGTTTTTCGTTCGACAAAGCGGATACCCCAGTATTTTATTTTTTTTTGCGAAAAATGCGATAAAACTAAGGCGATAGAAAATTTCTTAAAATTTTCTTTTTAATTTTTCCTGCCAACCAATTTCCCAATGGATTGCTTTGTGTAATTGTTAGACAGTCATAACGCTATTTTTTGTGTTAGAATACAATGCATTAACTTACTATATTCTTTGTATATTCTCAGCATTAAATTAAAAATATTAATTTATTTGAAAAATGGTTAATCCATGTGAACTTTATAATAAGTTTTTCATCATCATGATTCCTGGCACTACAACACTTGGTGGGTCTTGGCCTCCTCAATAATTTTCCTCCACTCATCTCGGTCTAGTGCCAGCTCTCTCCAGTTTCGAAGCTCTAAGGCAGAGATATCTTTGAGGACGTTGTCACTCCATCTTAGTTTCGGCCTTCCTAAGCTCCTTCGCCCTATCGGCCTTGAGTTCAGCAGGGAGTTTGGTGCTTGATGCTCGGACATTCTCTTCATATGACCCAGCCACCGAAATCTTCCCAGTTTTATAAATTTTGTGACGTTTGGCTCCTTAAATAGAGTATAGAGCTCATTGTTGTAACGTCTGCGCCAAAGTCCATTTTCTAGAACCGGTCCGAAGATACGCCTCAAAATTTTCCTTTCAAAAACGTCCAGTGCTCGCTCATTCCTCTTAGTTAGTACCCACGTCTCAGCTGCGTACGTGAGCACTGGCCTAATAATAAGTTTGTATTAATATATAAATTAAGATTCCTGGCGGATGCCCGCCGACATCTATGGATTGCCAAGCAATGCGCGCAATAGCCGAGACTCCCATCACTGGGTAACGGCAATGCACCGGCTGCATCCGCCCCAAGCTTTCCAGGGTCTAAACATTCTTTCCGGCTCCGGAAGTATTAACAGCTGTTGCGTCTGTTTAACGTATAACGTCAATTTTCACGCCTCATTCGTTTCGCCTATCAGCGGGAGACCGGGATTCAGTACTCCGTTAGGGAGATTTTTATTTTTATATTATTCATCTATTCATTTTTAACCGAATTTATGAATATTTTTCGAACCACAAAACAAATTGTGTGCGGGAGTCGTACATGCGTCCGAGTCATGTAAAGCGTTTTTTAGCACTTTTAAGCCTTATGGCAATATTTATATGTATGGACACTAAATGAGGGGATTAGAGCAAAAACAGCAATATCCCACTGAGGTGTTTCCTGTCACTACTCGAGAAAATTTGTCTGGAATCTATGAAATCTACATCTAATTGTAAATAGGTTTTTATAAACAATTGCCACCATACTTTTCCTTTTATATATGTATATACTACCTGGTAGTGTACAAACACAGCAAAATACGAATTTTGCTGTGTTTGTACACTAAAATCTACACTAATTATCACGTTAGTATAATTAGTGTAGATTTTAGATTAGTAAGCGGCCATTTCTTCAAGTGACACTTCATTAAAGGTTGATTAATTATTGAGATGGATATTGCAGCCTTTGTTTCTTACACTGATTTGGAAACATGCTTTTGGAGGGAATATCGAAATCAATAATTCTCGTTGACTGCAAACAAAACATTTTTTTTAATCTCTTGGATATTCCTGCCTTTGCTTTTATATCCCTCAAATGTGGGATATAAAAGCAAAAGCAGCAATATCCAAAAAATAAAAAAAATGTTTTAAATGTAGTCACCGAAGATTACTAATTTAAAATGTACTGAATTCTAGATTTTATATGTCTATATCGCTTCCAAAATCATGTTTCCTATTCATTTATAGGCTATTTATTTCCTATAAAATCTCGAATTCACTACGTTATAAATTAGTAATCCTCGATGACTGCATTAATTTTTTTTTGATATTGCTACCTTCGCTTTTATGCCATTTTTTTTATTTTTGTATAAGGATATTATTTAATTTTTATTGAAATTGTGTTCATGCCGGTCCGCTGATTGATGATCGTATTTATTGGCATTGTCTTTCTATCGCGTATCATTCCGATTTGTGTGCGGTTGCGTGTGGAAAGCTAGTATCTGTAATTTGTGAAAAATGTATTTCCGCCGAAATTTATTGGATGAACTCATAAAATAATATTTGCATTCTGTTCGACATAGCGATTTGTCGTATTTACTGTTTCAAACAAAGCATGGCCGGGTTTCAGGCAGTCTTATCAGAACCACGAGACGAAGTGGATGGCTGTACAGAGTAGTGTTTTGTTTAATTTCAGTTATTAATTGTGTTGAATTCTACAATGCCATATTCTACTAAGGATTATACTGGAGCGGGTAAGAATTAATATTGTCCATGGTTTTGTCCATGGTCCATTAATTTCAGTAATTAACGAAGTGGATGGTTGTACAAAGTAGTTTTGATTAATTCAGTTATTAATTATTGTGTTAAATTCTAAAATGCCATATTCTACTAAGGACTATACTGGAGCGGGTAAGAATTAATATTGTCTATGGTAAAGCCGAATTTTTAAGGATATTTTACAGTTAAAATTTTTATTCCTGTGTCTGAGGAGGAGTTTTCATATATGAATCAATTTTGTCATACGAGTCTATTTAGACATATGTGGGGTATAAAAGTAAAGGCAACAATATCCAAAAAAAAATTAAAATAGTCATCGAGGATTACTAATTTATAATGTATCTTCCGAATTCGAGATTATTATTTTTATCTTAGTACAAAATGGACGGGACGCGTAAAGTTTGTATGAGAAATGTCACATCTGTTAAATGTTAATATTTCGTCATAGCGGCTTTAATTAAATATTTGGACATTTTAAATAAAGAAATTATTAGTTACACTAATTTTTATTTCCACTATTTTTTTATGTAAATATTTGGTCATTTATGTCATATTTTTATAAAAGAAAAACCCACTAATCCGCGAGGTCAGCTGGTCGATACGTTTTTTTTGTTAACAAGATAAAATAACAAAGTAACATAAGTTAATTTATATAAAAAAAAGGAAACGGATAAATAAATGATTATATTTATTAACAAAACCATCACCAAATCTATCAGTATAAATCATTCTCCATTGAAAAGTAATTCCAGTGTTTTTTTCCTTAATATTTTCTTCATAACATTTTGTGTAAGTTTATTAAATATGTTCGTTTTACATCTTTTATTGCCCTTTGACCGTATTTATTAGTTATTGTGGTCAAAATTTAACTTTGTATACTCTTTTACTATTGTCACACATATTCACACAGGCGCGTGCAGTAGGAACATTGAAGCTTAATTTTTTTAAACGTATATTTTTGAAAAAAAAGAAATCAAATATTTATGCTACAGATTTTTATGATATATCAAAATATGATACTATGACAACAATTGTGATAGAAATACTACGAAATATATGTTGTATTACGATATTTATTCCAAATAATTGGTTACGCAAAAGTCATTCTGCAATGTTCCCAATGCACGCCCCTGGTATCACAGGTTGGGCTGTAAACCGACGCAAATGTGGATTTCCTTCCATATAAATACACAAATGCTTTATCGTAACATCTAATACTTTTCAAAGGCAATCGGACTCTTGTAAACTGTTTTACAACCAATTGCCATAAACGTAGTATTTAAGTGCAATTATTAGATTTCAACTGCTAGAAAACAAAGAAAATTAGCATCGTAAAAAGTAAAAACATTTTGTAACACCAATACAGATACGGTGTGAAGGTAACTTGGTTAATTAGTTTATCAATATAAACTAATTAACCAAGTTACCTTCACACCGTTTCTGTAAGCACATAGTATAAGACCGCCACACTCTTCACAATACTCGCTTCATCCACATTCACACAGCTTCTCATGTATATCCTTCGATTGTGGGGGCTTCTTACGAAATCATCTTCATCATGACATACATATTTGGTTTTTTTAATGTATAATTTTTATAGCATTGCTTTTGTTAACGTAAATTTATCATAGGAGCTTGTTGGTCTTGTGGTTAGGACTCTCGCATCGTGATCCAAAGGTCGCGGGTTCGAACCTCACTCCAGACCAGCAAGTTAGTCCTATTTTCATAGCACAAGCGTTTAGCTTAGTTTGAAAATAGTAAGAATATTGATGTGACAAGTATTCCGTGTTCGAATCTCTATTTTTTTTAAAATAAAATAAAAAAAAATTAAAAAGGCAGATTATATACAAGGTATAAAGAGCTAGTCTACAGTCTCTACAGGTAGATTCCTGACTAAATTATGAGTCGGAAATGTTCAAGCAACAATGTCCTGAATCAATAGTTATTGAAAACCTTAAGCACTTTCTAAGTTTATATTTTTTATTCAATAATTCTTACTTATTTTCTGATAAACTTTAGACTATCATGGAACAAACTCATTTCGAACATTAAAAATTCATTTGCTTTAATACAAGTCACAGAAATCTAAATATAATAATTTCGTTTGCCTGTCTCGTAACTCCGTAACTTCCTGGAATTCAAGGCAAAAAAACGAAACTGGAGAAAGACTCGAATCTCGAAAGCGCGGATGGCAACGCGGCAACAAAATGACATAGCCACCAGCATCGCCCGTGGCCCGTCAAAAATGTACTGTATATACTACAAATTGTAAGTGCAGGGCTTAGCTAAGACGCCAACCATTAATCTATGCCTTATTCGTTCGACAGGTTTTTTTTATTATGTATAGGTACTTAAATTATTTCCCGTGTTTTTTCACGGGTGTACGGTAGGGTGTCCCGTCGATGTATGAGAAAAAAAATGTTGAGCTACATAATCGCAAGAGGTATCAAAATTTGCGTAATTTTACACAGATTGCGAAAAACGTAAAAAAATCTAGAATTGTCTGTCATCTTGAGGGTTCTACGGAGCTTTGAAGTTTTGTAAATTTTACGTTTTTATAGAGTTAAACCGTTTGCCTAAAATAATGAAAAAATCAAGTTTAAAAGGTATTTTATTATTGAAATTAATGAAACAGAGCACAATAAAATAAAATAAACAAAATATAGATTATAATCAATGACATAAACTAAAAATTTTAACTTAGTTTTGTGTCCAAAATTTGGCATTTCTGCTCGAGATTGATTCCTGTTTCTAATAAAGTCATCTCTAGAAGTAACGTCAGCTACACTTTGTGAGGCGTCTGTTATTTACTCTAGGACCCGAAGTGCATTCATCTAAGGTCAAGAATAAATGACGAAGGGGTAACTCATTGACATGCAGCATACAAACACACCATTGTAACGGTCTCTCCAAATACTCCTCTAAATATTGAATCCCACCCTTCCAATCGGTGTTAGTTGCAGTTCCGTAACACTCAAGGCAAATCACGTCATCTAAACTCCAACTTCGACCCTCTACTAGAGTTGTGATCGAAGTAAGAATTCCCTTTGCAGTACCATATCTTTCGGTATTGTGCGTCCCAAATAAATTGATCCAGGTTGTGCTAAAATTGAGATGTGGTCTTCTAAAACTTCTTTGCGATGGTCTTTTCGTCCAACAAAGTAAATGCTTGTTATAACAATACCTCCAATATCTTTTGAAGCTTCCGGGTTTTAGATACATCTCTGCAGATCTCATTTTTATCAATAACCAGAGTTAAATCTTCGGTAGAAACCAAGCCGACGTCAGTCAAAACCGCAGAAGCAACGGCAGCAGCAGATCGCGTCGATAAACCGTATCTATCACAGACTTTAGCAACTGTTGGCAACGGCAATGTATTCCATTTCACCGTTGAAGTCGATGGTGTCTCTGTCGAGGGCGTGTTTGTCGGGGATGCCTCTGTTATCGGATACTTTCATGGGGAAGATTCACGCGCTGAATCTTTATCATAATTTGCTGAGACAGAATCGGTTTCTTGAGTAGAACATGACTTATTTTTTATGTTTATTGGCTCTTCAATTTATCTCTGCTGTTGTTTCATTAATTTAGCCGTTTCTTTCTTATCAAAATCGCTTATAACCATTTTCCTATCGTTTATTTGATTCAACAAAAACTTCTCTCATTGATGTAAACTTTCATAGGTTTTAAACACGAACAAGATTCAAATGAAGTGCATTTACAAGCAGAAACGTCAAAGAGCTTCTCAGGTGACTTTAAAAACATTTCAGTTTATTTTCAAAACTATCATTTCGTTTGCTTTTGGGGTATCTTTTCAAATTGAGATACTTTTCGAAATTGGATATCATTAATTAAATAACTCGTCCCTTAGTTACAATTGGAATTGAAAGTTTTGTCCAAATATTATTGATCTCTTCAGAAACAATCACAAATATATTTGATTTGGATGGATCTTTTCCATTATACTTAAATTTCAGGTCGTTCTTGATAAATAAAATAAATTAAATGACATCCCTTATAGTTGATAGCTGCTGATTGTCAAGTTCCTTGTATGGTCCGAACATAGCATAAGTAGTCTGACTACGTACGTCTCGAACTTCTTATTTAAAAATCACAAAATCCGCTTTTAACACTGTAACAATCGCAATAGTACTTTTATGGCAAAAAAGTTATTTTGGTTACGAAGAAAACACTCGCGAGTCAAGTCCAGAAAGTCCTCAAAACAAGTTTAAACTTGAGGGTATTTTCAGGTTGAAACCTAGCAAATTCGAAGTCGCTGGTAACGTGTTGTTGCATGCAAATCGAAACGTCATGTATGTTTTACACCTAAATAGAACAAAAAGTAAATATTTTTTTATATTTAGTTCAGGAGCCAAAATTGAGGATAGCGAAATATCACCATTAAAATGATAATTTTTCAAAACTTTGTACATCGGTAGAACCCTTAACATATAGTTTTATTTTATTTTTAAAATTATTTTGGTAATCTACGTTCAATTACGCAATTTTTGAGAGGTCTTGTGTTAAGGTAAGCTAAAAAAATTTTTATCGGGACAGCCTAGTGTACGGCTTGTTTGAAATATAGTGTTTTTGCAAGGTAATTTTAAATATTCGATTTATGTTACTTTAATGATGGTCCAACGTTATGCATAAAATAAGTTAGAAATATTGAAAAAATGGTCAATTAAAAAAAGGCAAGCTCTGAGGTCACTTACCTCCAAAATTGATTGATATTAGATGTTAGAACATTGTTGGTGGAACACTTTCGACTAATAATTTGGGCAGGAATCTACGTGTAAAGTATTGTGGACTAAAGCCCGGTCGCCGAAAAGAGAGATTTTCGTACATTGACCCCACGCTACGTAACCTCGTCGCACACGTACAATTATGTTGCTGTCACGCTCGCTCGCTGTGCCTGCGCTAGCGTGACAGCAACATAATTGCACGCGTGCGACGAGGATACGTAGCGTAGGGTCAATGTACGAAAATCTCTCTTTTCGGCGACCAGGCTTTAGCTCTGTTACACCCTGCGTACAGTTTTTTTTTTGATGTGATGCGTCTCCGCTTGTAGGTTTCGAGTACGTGGTCGACAAGAAGTTTCGCCCGGCGCTGTGCTTCGGCACCAAGCTGCCCCGGACCGTGATGCCCAGGAAGGGGCCCGGGCTGACCGGCTTCATGCGCAGGGCCGGAGCGGAGGCCTTCCCGCACTCCGGGGGCCTCTCCACGAGCGTGCCCCCACCGCACAGACCGGTAACAATTGATCACGTCGAGCGTGTAAACAGAAGGCATCAAGGGGGAATACCTACGAAGCGCGAAAAAGGGCAATTTTCGTGATTTTTTAAAGGAAACCTATATGAATTGTATATGCATTGGTGTCATTTTTTCGTGAAAGTACGTACATTTAAGATAATGTAAAAAAAAATATTTAAAAATTTTCAACATTGGCGGAATATTCTTGGGTTTTGTCGACTGCCGAAAAAAGGTACTACCACTCCCATTTCATCTGTAATCATCAGAATAAAAAAATAATAATAATATTTTCGAAATTGACATTATAATTCGGATTTTTTGTAAATATTAATTTTTGACAAAACGGCGGGCGTTTGAATTTAAAACAGCGTTTTTTAGGGAAAAATTTGGGTTTTTATGCCGATAAAAAAACTACGTCACTTAAAAAATCACAGACAAAGACTAGATAATTATGTATAGAATAATTACTAGAAATTTCAAGTTGATCGGTTCAGTGGTTGCCGAGATATTTTTGTCGCCGATTTTTAAAACATGGTTTCGAGTAAAACGAGTTAGAAATTTGAGCAATGAATAAATCTCGAAATTTTTCAACTTACATAAAATCATCGATTCCACGTCCATAATATAAGTCCTCCACTTTGCTTAGAATTCCCACATCATCGAGCACTCTTCAAAAACATAATATAAACAAGTCTAACGTTTCTATTATGAAAGAGCCCGACTGGCAGCTACCTGCGTGTTGCGCGGCGCCGTGTGGAGCGGTGCGTAATCAACAAAGGGGTGTCACTATTATCAGCTATAACATTGTTTTTTTTGTAATTGTTGCTTGAAATTTTCACCACACATTATTAAGACCTCAAACTTTAAGCAAATGAAAATTTTTTAATATCGATTTGTTCGAACCTTCTAGGTAGGTATTCTCCCTTAGGTTAGATTTTGATGATACTTTTTTAAATGGGAAGATTTGTAATATTTTTAATTGATCATGGTACATCATGATATAATGCACTTTCTCCTAGGATGTCTGGTTTGAAAGTTAATAAAACCTTTAAGTCATATTGATCTTTTTTCTTCTAACTAAGTCATACCGTGTTCTTTGGTAGAACATTTTTACCACTAGTGCAGTAGACATTATTCAAATTTAGCTGTCAACAAAATTGAATACTATGAAGGTGGTTTTTTTAAATCATAATTCACACATTTAGCATAAAAATATTATTAAATATTAGTTAGTATCTAATTTAAATTGAAAAATCTAAAAAAATATTTTGTATCTTAAGTATATTATTATTATATTCCTACATTGAAGCATGTAAAAAATGTTATCCATAAACTTTTTCAGGTTTCTGTTATATTTTTAAATAAATAAAAAATTACCTACTAAAATTATTTTTATATTCTTAACCTATCTTATATTCGGCCGTATTCTGAAATAAGCAGTATTTATATTTCTGTATCTTGACAGTTATCGTATACATTGTAATGCCGCCAATTTTGACGTTTTAAGTTTGACAGGTTTCAAATTAATGAATTCAATCTCAATTAGAAAACTCATTATTCATAATTGTGAATAACCTAACGTTTGTTAACGTTAAGTTATTCACAATTTTGATTGATTCAATTTATTAATTTCAAACCTGTCAAACTTAAAACGTCTAAATTGGCGGCATTACAATGTATACGATAACTGTCAAGATACAGAAATATAAATACTGCTTATTTCAGAATACGGCCGATTACTTGTTTTGTAAACTAAGTCAATAAAAAATTAAAACAAATTTGATGATCTTTTCTTTTTCAATGAAATAGCTGCTGACAGAATGCATTAAGTCAGTAATCTCTTTAAATATTTTTTTTTATTAAACATCTAACTCATTGACATAAAAATTCATAAAGTGGGTGCCCAAAAGAGAGTTCTGTATGATACATTTTTTTTAAATTCTAAATGATTCTACGAGTTCGACTGCTTCAAATATTTCATATCTCATTTGAGATTCAGACAAAGATTTCATCTCTTTACATGCGATTATTTCAGAACTTGTTTTTATGACTTACTGCCTTTTGTCAGTATACCCTCTAGATTACTTAATTACGAGCTAACATCGGCTAAGCTTAATTTGATTTATATCTGTTAATTATTTTTTACTTTTTACTCAGAAAATCAAGAAAATTCTACTATGTGCGCACTAATTTTCCAGGTGAAAATGTTGACGATCCCCAAGAACCCCCGCTGGGCCGAGCTGAAGGGCTACCAGCCCCCGCCCCGCGTGCCCTCCCCCCGCCCGCCCCGCAAGAGAGGCCCCCCCATCCCCTTCAACTCGAGCACCAAGCAGAGTCCCAAACCCATAGACAAGAAAATCCCTGGGTAAGTACTCGTAAACAGATATTTTGCAAAATTTGATCAATAGTTCATCCATTGGCTCAATGGAGCATTTTATTTTTTTAAACGTCCATGACGACTATTTAGTATAGATTTTTTTTATATTGCTGTGAGTGTTGGTGTTGTGGTTAAGTATTGGAATATATCAATACTTAACATAATATACCAATACTATCTTGGAATATATCAATACCCACAACATCAACACACATAATAACACATCATCCCTGATGATGGACCCTGCAATGGGGTCTGAAAAGTCGGCTAGAAAGGTGGTAAAAACACGGCATAAATCCCCAGAAGACACAAACCAGAAGATTTTGAAGTCGCTTATCTCCGTAACTGTCGACCTTACACCCCGAGTGTAAAAAATATTTTCTATTCAAAATTAAATTAAGAAGTCTTCCCCGAAGTTTTTTTTGCTAGCTACGAGACACCTGTATACGTATTTATTTGTTTCTAAAAAAGATTTTTATAAATTCCAATTCCAACGTCCAAAACATCACCTCATTTAGGTCACGTAGCTCATGTGTCGAATGGGTTACAAACTAAATTTTTAAAAACTAATTATTTCTGCATCTTTAATTTACTGTTATTTATAGAAAAAACTTGCATATATACGGTATAAAAGCAAAGGCAGCAATTTCCAAAAAATAAAAAATAAAATTTAATGTCACCGAGGATTACTAATTTAAAATATATTGAATTTCAGATTTTATTTTATTTATAAACATACAGTTAACAGACCATATAGATGGTCCTAGATTAACATTAGAGTACAAACTATAAATATTTTATGAACATTTTGAATATGATATAAATACACATTACACTTTTTTATGATAAATAATAAATAATGACTTAATGATAAAATAAATATATTATTAATTTACTAATTTTACATTTTATGTATCTATCCCTTTCAAAATTTTGAATTCAGTACATTATAAATATTAATCCACCATAACTGCATTCAATTTTTTTTGTTTATTGCTTTTTTGGTATATTTTGTATACTACCAATATACTTTTTTGTATTTGCTTTGATATCCCACATACCATCTAGGAACTTTATGAAAAAAAAAGTGATTTCAAATATCAGTGAACAATTCCATCATATTAGGATTCGTAGGCCATTTTGAAAATACGAATCATTTGAGTACATAAAGTAAGTAGGCACTTTAAACCGGAGCGTTGTCAGAATATTCGCATCACTTGTTCATAACCCTGCCTTTTCCTGCAGACTTTTAATTGCGTCGGACGAAATTTTTGCGTGCATTTTATTACCTAAATGTTTTTTATTTGCGCACGTTTCACGGAACACGGCAGAAGAGCTGCAAAATTATCTATATGCAGCCCACACGTGACGCCATCGAATATTTTCCGAAATTAAACGAATTTTCACGCGGAAAAGGCATGTAAACCGATGACGGGGTCCACGAAATTGTCAACAACTGGCTTAAGGAACACGCGGCAGAACTTTTTCTATGCAATGATTGTCAAGTTTGTTTTTTGTCTCATAAATGCTTGGAGATCAACAGGCGTTATACTGAAATGTAGTTTACGACATATTTTCATAATTAGGATGTTTTTGAGTTACAATCAATTTACGACAAAACGATTGAGACTTTAATATTTTTATGATGACATTATTTCAGATGTTGGATTTATATTAGAGATGAAACGTAAATCCGGTAACTATCCGGTATCCGGCCTATTTTTACTATCCGGCCGGATACCGGATACTACCTCAATATCCGGCGTACACCGGATAGATCCTCAATTGCGAAAATTTCACAAAATAATCGCCGGTAAATTGATAAAGGAAGATACTTGCAGGCAAATAAAAATCACACAATCATAAAAAAATTCTTTATAATATCAAAAATCGCAAATCAACAAATTGGTTAGTAATCAAAATTAACCAATGGCAAATAAGATACTCGTAGACGAACACTAGTTTCTCTGCATTTTGAGGGGATAAGCTATAGTTTTGTAAACAAGACCGGCTTCAGAAAATAGTCTTTCGCTCTGTGCGCTGCTACAAGGAGCTGAAAACTAAATACTGGCAAACTTTTTCAAATTTGGATACCGTTTTGAATTAGTTGACCACCAAATACAATGGTTGAGACCATGATCGATTCGAACTCTCTTCAAATAAAAGTCAATCTCGCTTGCAATTACATTCTATTCTTGATCCTGAAACTGACTATTATTTTAATTTGCCACTTCTTCGAAACAATCCCGAAATGTATCGTGAGCTTCACGAGTGACAGTTGATCCGTTGATCAGTTGATCAGTGAAAATCTTGTCACTTCTGTTTCTCTTAGCGGGCATAGGAGATGTTAATAAACTTCCACTCCTCCTGCTTTCTGACAATTTCTGCCACTAGATAGTGCAGTAGATCATTTTTCAAACTAAGCAGTCAACAAAATTTAATACTGATCTTGGAAAAACCATTTTGAGTTTTAATTTTTAATTAGGATGGTTTGGTCTCGCTGAATAAGATTTATCTTAAAATTGTATTTGTATAGTAAGATAACGAAAAATGTATAAATTTATTAATATTGAACATTTCTTAATTATTTTGGTATAGATTTATCATCATAATATCAGTTTTTCACTAGCAAGGAAACGTATTCTTCGTAAATAGCTGATAATTTCTAAGACGCTAAAAACGAATTTTACGGCTGCGGAGATAATATAGGTTATGTACACCACGCGAAGTGTGTATTTTTCCCGAAAAATTTCCGAAATGTCTTAGTCGTTATCCGTTTCATTAATATAAGTAATAGAATACGATGTTCATTTTTAACCAACATTTATTTTCTTCACCTATTCATTCACTTCGTACTTCACATATTCACCTGGTATCAGCTGATGATGGGCATTGGCACAATGAGTATTATTATTAATGTGTGATTAGTATTATTTCATTCTTTATCCATAAAATAATTTAACTTTAAACAAATCTATGTATCTGCCGTTATATTTTAATAATAAAAAATATATACTAGATTGTACAGCGCCATTAGTAAAAAATCGAACCGTACATGGCCGAATTGCGAACCTGTTAAAGAACCAATGAAAACATCTATATTTATTTTCCAATTTCTCGACTGTTCTAATTCACTAGAATATAGTTATATTAATTTAACCCGTGTTATTGGAAGGAAAATAGGGAGATTTGCTCGAGTCATCTACTGCTGTAAATAATGTCACCTAACACGTCACCTTGCGTCACTCTAATGACTGCTAATTTAGGCGGTAAATTACGACCCATGTTTGGCTCGCAGCCAATTAATGCACGGTAGACGTCATTGATACGGAAATACCAACACTTCATACCATTTTTATCACCGTCAAATGGCTATTTGTAATATATCATGGCAGAGTTAATCTGCACCAAGTAATGCATTTTTTTTTTCCATTGCCAGCTTCAAAACTTTATCAAATCGTATGTTTTTTTAAATTGAGGTGTAGGGTCTATTCACGTTATGAATGCCCTTTGCTTTAGTGTGAGTGGTCTCTGTAATACGTAATTTGTGAAATGATATTTGTTTTTAAACGCTACCTTATTAGCCCGGTCAGTATCGTGCCGACCGACGGTCGAGCGGAGCGGTTGTTTCATTGTTCATTACTTTTGTTTAAAGTAAGATACTATGACTACAAAAACGCGACAATGTGTAAGTGAGATAAATTTAAATTTACACATATGCATAGAGTATTCATTCTATTTTCCACAACATGGACACAAAGTATTAAGATTGCCATCATTATCACCCGGAGTTCAATCCCATTGAGCACCAATCCCAAATATGGTCACCCTTTAAAGGATATGAGGCGTCCAATAATATTGATGTGACATTAGTGAAAGTCTGTGAAAGGATTAGTTTGGGAAAAGTTGGTAAACATATCCATCAGCTAAAGAAAAAACGTTTGCAGACATATAAAAGATATTGAAACTGAGAACGCGACGAAGGATGTTGACGTAGGACGGACATCTGTATTGGATTGTGGGAATGAAAAATCTCTACCTGCAGGTGGAGGTAATAAAAATACAACTCACATACGAAACAAGTTGTGGAGGTTAAACATATATACAACTTCCAAAAATTTGATGTGGTAGTCTATCACGGGTGATCACTTAAGCCAGCCAGACTTCCATGCCTACTTTCCCACATAAAAGTATAGCTTCGTCTCTATGAGACATCTACAATATATCTCGATCATGATGTCCCCCTGGGGACGAAATCCAATATTGTGTTGTTGAAAAATTTGGACATACTCAAAATATTCTAAACATAATATATAATATATAATATATAATAATAATATATAACACACGTATTATAAAATAATTATAAAACTTAATTGCATTATTTATCATTTTTGTAAAATAAAGTATTATTTATATTTATTTTTTGCGTCTATCCTTTAAAAAAAATGTTAGAGTTTTTATAAACACACTGTTACAAATTATGTAAAAATACATTTAGATATTATTTAATTTGTAGAAATATCATATATACCTACCTACATCGAAATGTTTATTTTCTAGCTTCAATTTTTTTTTGACGACAATTACACGACAACGAATCATCTATATTATGATTGCTTCAAAAACGCAGTACGCAGCACGCAGTTTTTTCATTACCAAATTCAAAAAAAAAATAACCAAATCGTAAGAAAAGCAGCAATCAGTGGGTGATAGAAAATCGCTGATACTGATAGCCGCGTAGTGCTAATGGCGCGCAGCGGCCATCCACGGCTACGCAGCGGCCAATATAGCCGCCCGCAGGGCCCAGCTGCAAGCAGTCGACGACAGCCGATTGTCACATTATTAATATACTGCACACACAATTAATATCACACATTCTAGTCACATTATTAATATACATACTCAGATTTTAATCATTTTTCGTACGAAAATACGTTTATTTTCTCTTCTGGATAGTGTGCACGACAGAGACGCGTGGCCGTCTTGGCACCGACAGAATAATTGCAGATGTACATGTACCTATATTCAACCACGACGACGACTTTAGACCAGCTCTCATGACCAGCGAACGGACACCTACCGCATTCCCAGGACCGTTTTATGAGCGAAAGCTCCCATATCGGTCCTACTCATACGTCGCCAGGTTGACAATTTTTTACTCTAAAGGCCGTCTCCGTGTCACGTCGTGCAAAGCTCTCATGACCAGCTATCAGATACTGGAAGATGGCCTTGTATTCAACAAACTCTCTTTTAAAGTGGAAAAGGTAAGATTTGTAAACGGGGAGAGTGGCGCTCTATCCAATCAGCGTGATGTTAGTTAATTATTTACGTACTAAGTTAGGAAGCGAAGTACAAGATTTAGAATAAGGACTAAGTAAAAGCCGCAACAACCGTAGAACTTGTATGAGAAGATGTATGAATGTGGCCGAAGCAAAAGTGGTGTGCCTGGATAGAAGAGTGTGGCGTCCAATCCTCTCTGCCTACCCCTGCGGGGAAACGGCGTGATGGAATTATATTTTTTTTACTGTAGAAAACAACATGATTAAAACCTTACAAAAAAATTCTAATTCGTGCAAGGTTTTAATCATTTTATTAGACTTGTATTGCAAAATGCATATTGTAAAAAAATGCAAATTTTGATGCCGTTTATCTCCATAACTATCGATATTTCACCCAAATCGTAAATAATATTTTGTATTCAAATTTCAATGTAAAAGAGTTTACAAAGTTTTTGCTACTAGCTACGATACACTATATACAGGGTGTACCAGAGCTAGCAGCAGAAACTTGGCTGGTAGATTGTTGCCTATGTTATGACTCTAAAATGTTCAAACAACCATGACCTAATATAAATAGTTATGGAGATATGCAGTATCAAAGTTTGCATTTTTTTCAATATTTCTGACTTATTTTCTGCAAAAAGTTGAACTATCATTACATTAACTTATTTCGATTATAAAAAGTTCCTTCCCTTTAATAAAACTCGAATAAAATGATAAAAACCTAGCAAAAATTGAAAAAAAAAAATTTTACAAGGTTTTTATCATTTTATTTAAGTTGTATTAAAGAAAATGAATTTTTCATTATCGATATAAGTTACTGTAATGATAGTTCAACTTTTTGCAAAAAATATGTCAGAAATATTGAAAAAATGCAAACTTTGATACTGCATATCTCCATAACTATTGATATTAGGTCATGGTTGCTTGAACATTTTAGACTCATAACATAGGCAGGAATCTACCGTCCAAGTTTCTGCTGCTAGCTCTGGTACACCCTGTATATGTATGAATTATGTAGCTGCAAATAAGTAAAATAAATTAAAAATACAGCCGGTGTTAGTGATTTTTTTTCTCATTTTAATTAATGCAGCAGTTTTTCACGTGACGTATCACAGAAGTGAATTTGCATTTTTTTAATGGTTTATCATTTGTGCATTCAAGTACGAGCGTACGCATACGCGCGCGTCATATTGTACGTGAGCATCGCAGCGCACATTCTTGGCAGAGAGTTGTCACTAAATTGATTTTCCTTTTCTGTCGAACAGGTTGCTCGATCGTGTGCGACCCACGCATGGAGGACCATCTAATTGACCCTGCCCGTGACTTTCAATAGATCTCTAATTGTATATAGCTAATTGAAAAACAAAGAGATTTCCACTGTGTTCCCACTATGGCGCAATGAAACCAACTAATTACAAGGCAAAATCGATTATTGCGACTCGCGGCCCTTGCGACCGACGTTGACTTGAGTTCCTTTTACGCGGAGGCGTTCTAAATATTAGGTGTACCCATAAGTATTCAATTATTTAAGTAGCAACAAAAAAAAAAACATAAAAACCAAGTTTTTATTAACTAACAATTAAAGACGAATCAAAACATATAACATAACATAAACTTACAGTAATTTAATATATTTCTAAAATGTCAGTGGTTTTGAGCTTTGATAAGACACTTCATGCTTTGTGTAGTGAAGTACCTATTATGTATACCGACGGAGTAATTCAAATTTAGAAAATATTCCGCGACGTTATCGGGCCGCCGTTGCTAATCAAACTTTTCTAATGATTCCAATTTGAAAAAACCAATAAAATTTCTAAAAATCCGAAATCATACTATAATTATTAATTTTTTAATGAAAATTTGATAGATCTTCTTGATCGTCGCCACGAGTCTACTTGCCAAGTTTCAGCTCGATTGGATCACGAGAAAATTGTTAAAAATCGATCCAAAGTTTTTCCACCCGGCAAGCCGGTAAGCAAGCAGTCAAGCAGACACCACGAGTTAATATAAAGGGAGTAAAAAGAATTTAACTACATTTAATTTTATTTTTAAGCGATTTAATCTCCATCGTATCTAGAACCTTTTGCCATCTTGTTGGTAGACTTTTAAGAAAAATATGCTTCTAGGTGTTTTTAAAGGTTTATTATCAAACCCTACCGGGCGCCCACTTCGATCGCTATCAGACAAGTCAAAATCACCATCGGAAAATTTTCTAAACCAACGTTGGCACTTATTTACTTTCAATACGTCTCCGTACACATTTTTGCAACCGTTGCATTAACACCCGATAGAAAATGAAACAGCACGCAATGACGTAAATTAAATTAAAAAGTTAGTTGATTGTCCGCCATTTTACAACAGAGTAATAATAAAAAAAATTTAATTGTCACAAGTCACAAGACCACGGATTATAATATTGCGTATAAAACACGTCTTTTCACGTTCACTTTACTGAGCTTGACTGAAGCAAACATTCCACACCAAAAATAATTGATTACTTATGAGTACACCTATTATTAACCAACAACTTTCGTATTAAAAATTAATATAAAATTGCTACAACACGTCAAAAATTACGTACTTTTACATGTCGGTTCCTAATGGATGAGTTTGCAAAATTTGGGTAAAATCTGTCAAACGGTGTAGATTTGTATAGAAAATGTACCGTTGGGAGAGGGTGGGGGAATAGGGGAGGGGGAATTTCGTCTATGTTGTTTTACCCGCCGGGTCCTAAAGAATAAGTATTTATTTATTCACAAAAAAAATTAAATGTAAAAAATATCAAAGAAAAAAAGAGGTACGGACGTTACAGGAAGTTACGGACAGCAGCCAACGAAATTATTATTATTAGAATATCCAGGGGTGAGTGTAGCATTTCGTACCAAATTTGCAAGTTATTCTTTAGGAACCGACATGTAAAAATACGTCAATTTTGACGGGTTTCAGCTAGGCTTAATTTATAAAAGTGATATCCTGCCAAACGCGCGTAAACTTGAGCATTTGCTGTCTGGTAGAGAGTAAAAAGATTTTATTACGAATTTTAAAGCTTGTTGTTATTTAAACAACAGATACAGTAGCCGGCAAACATCTTGAAATTCTACGGCGTAGTGGGGGGAAGTTTGCGCATTTACCTTTCCACCAACGAGACCCAAATTTCGTCTTCTGCGCATTCCCCCACTACTCCAAAGAATTTCAAGAAGTTTGCCGGCGACTGTACCAATAATAAAAATAATGCATTGAATTTTTTGACATCCTGCAATTTTACAATAAAACCTATGTCTCATTTTCGTTATTGTACACTATGTATTTTTACACGGTATTCAACGTATGCACCCTTTAAAAACAGAACTTGGTATATATTGTATAAAATATGTGTTTTTAAAGTTAGGATGTTTTATTAAATAATAGTAGTTAGGTTCTCATTAATAAATTATAAAATATAGGTACAATTATATGATAATACATTTAATGTTGTGTTTTAGGCTTAAGAGACTACTGATTATAATTTATGTGATATTTATACACCAGCAGATTGACCCAATCTTCAATTACTTATGTACTGTACACTGTTTTTTTTCTTTGCTGTCTTTCCATTTGTACCTGATTTTAACATTCCGAATTTAAGGCCTGCAGTTTGCATGTTCTGGTGTACGAAATATTTTCCATATTTTCTTAATAATGTACATAAAGTGTACATGAGTATCTTGTTGGTCTTGTGGTTAGGAGTCTCGCCTCGTGATCCAAAGGTCGCAGGTTCGAATCTCACTCCAGACAAGCAAGTTAGTCCTATTTTCATAACACAAGCGCTTAACTTAATTTGAAAATAGTAAGAATATTGATGTGACACGAATTCCGTGTTCGCATCTCTATTTAAAAAAAAATAAATAAATAAAAAAAACTGTGTATATTTCATTCCATCTTTTAAATCTGAAAACTCCAGATTTTTGTTCTAGAAACTCCTCTGCGTGGTTAGACAGATTATTAATTTAATTTATTTATAATCCTATTATTCTGTCACCATTAAAAAAACGCACTCTTAGATTTTAACTCGTGAATCAATGTGTTATTTTGGAGGTGATGTTATATTGATGCGTTCTTTTCTGGGAACGAATATCTTTGGGTCGATACTCCCTGTCGACGCTGGTTTCAGCAGTACCGCATATAGGTACATATCTAATCTTACTATATACGCAGCGTAAAATAACAAACCTAACTATTTACGGCTTGTGGAGTTGCGAGATGCATGTGGGTATTTAAGATCACGTTACTTAATAAAGAAATTGGTATTTTTCAGGCCTGGAACATATAACCCATCTAACAAGAAACGACAGATGAAATTTAACCACAGTTTTGGCGGGATGAGGATCGTTGTTCCCGCTGTAGATGTAAGTATTTTTATTTTTTCAAAATATGGACCTTTTAATTTTTGGTAATGAATTGCCAAAAATTGGCATTAATGACGCGAAGCGAGGTTGCGACTAAATCGTGGAGAGCGATGCCCAAGACAGAAAAAGTTCGAACCTTTTATGCGGTGCAGGGACCCCGAACCAATAGGTTAAGGGGTGGAAGAAGAAGGTAATGAATTTCTCAAATTTTGAAAAATTAAATACGCTGCACTTTCTGTTTCTGCACGTGTACGTGTACGTCTTTGTACTTGTGTAAGAGTATTTGGCTTTCATTGGATTTTGGGCTAGGGCCGGTTGTTTTCCAGAATACATAAATATTGATTCCATGCGTGAGAGGCATCGGCTGTAATCGGGTTTCAGAAACCCATTTGCAGCCGATGCTTGTGCTATCAAAGACTTTGTATTGAAGTGTAGTGTGTCATGCAAATCGTTGTGGCTTTTTACTTCTGATACGCGGGACATGTGTTGAGAGTTGTGTCCAAATGGAAGGATACAATTCCTGAAAACAATTTCATATACGAGATGGGGTGAAGTGGAGTGTTGTATTTCATTGATGATATCATTTTGTGTATTTATGAATTTCAAGTGTCCTTAAATTATTCTGTTTATGTAGGATGTGTATATTAGTATTGTTGAATGTGCGGTTGTTTTCTATAATATGGTTAGAATATTATGAAAAGTGATAATTAGTGGGGCACCTTTAATGTTTTTTAAAAACAGTTTCTCCCTCCACTTCCACTGGACCCGCAACCCATATAGCAGGTATTCACTCACCTGAAGAAGGAAACGGAGATTTCCGAAACATGGAGCGGTGATAATCAAAATTAAAAGTAGCGAAAAAAAAACAAAAAAAAGTGTTTACATTCATAAACATTACAATGGATTTCCACAAAGTAAACTCAACCACGTAAAATTATTAATTTCAAATCCGTTTGTCTCTGGTGATGTTTTTGTCTTGTTAAGAAACAAAGTCCTTCACGTCACGGGATAAATCAACAATACAAAAGTGATAACAGGCTTCGCTCGACATGATGACGATCTTCACGTAGCCTGGTCGCTCTGGTCCAGCGCGGACTGTCCACTGTCCACGTACCATGTAGAGCTGTCCTCCTATTGAACTAACTGTCTGAAACATTCAGAGTTCTTCTTTTTCTTGTGTCCTATGCGTTAAACAAAAGTTGGCTATCATCACTTTATTTACTGCGGCCCGGAATAGCTCTACACTAACAATATATAATACGTTAATATGTTAATACCAATAACAATAAGTTAATATGTTTAAAAAGGCATTGATTCATACGTCAGTCCACTGATCATTGCAAATAATTAGTTAACTCATCAGTTGGGTGAATTTGAATCTCTCCAGCGGCAGTTAAAAGGTTTAATTAATGTTTGTAATTCTATACTTGCTAGGTATTTGTCTAACATTTCAGAATGATGAATCGATGAGATTTAGTTGAGATAAATCTCGATCGATTTTACGAACCCGAGACGAGTGCATGAAATCGCCTAGAACTACAAACACCTACATATATTTATTCTGCAAAGTATCAAATATCACGAAGGCATTAAATTACGATAATTTATTACGTTTTCATTCACAGTTACGGTGTGATTCAGATGACCCAACGGACGAACGGAACATCAACGGTTAACTGTCTTATTATATACTAGCCGTAAACCCGTGAAAAATCACGGGACAAAATAATAATTACTAACGACTCTTGCGTATAACAAACATGTGGCGCGCGCTGATTGACGTGTCAAACTCGGGCGCCCGGGTCTTACTAATGGCTAGTCATCATAAGTGTTGTTGTTGTTGTAATTCAGGCCTAATTCCAGCGAGTTGCGGACAGACAGACATTCGAAATTAAAATGGTTGATATTTTGTAAAAGACCCACCTGGAGTAGTTAATAAATAAATAAATAAAAATAAAGAAAAACAAACGTGAAAAATCTGCGCCAGATAAAATAAATATTAAATCCTATCTTGGTGGCGGTGCTGAAAATCTCTGTTTTGGTGTATTCATGTTGTATACATGTTGGACTACAAAGTCGAGTTATTTCCGAAGAATCTCGATAAAAATGTCATGCGTAGACACGGGCCATTACTCGATAGCTTTCAAAGATGATTTTACAAATACAATACGATTGACCACTATCGTAAACACATTTGAACTTTATATACTGAACGACAACAGTTGGTACAATAAATTGTTCCACATGATGGAGCATGAATTAATTATTCGACAGCGAATGTCTCGTCTCTTGGGTCCAAATTACGAAAAAAACAATATTGTCTTACCGAAAGTCAGCTTCGAGAAATTAATATCATTGGTCATACACTATGAATCTAATCCTTTTTTAAGTTTTTTTTTATTTCACAATTTTTATTTACAAAATCTTTAAAAAACAATTAACGTTGGTCTGCAAGTTCATTATTATAAATTAACTTACTTTAGATTAAAGCAACATTACGAGTAGGATACAATATTTAAACGTGATAAAGCTTCTACGCACGAAAAAAAAAGAGTTAAAATAGTAACATTAATATAAAATATTTAAAATAACAATATCTAAGCACCTCTGCAGGTAAATATTTCCAGTTATCAAAGAGTAAACAGTTAACAAGACATAATCATAAATAAAGATTCGTAGTCCAATATTATAAATAATTAGCTGTAACCCGTCAAAAATTACGGTACTTTTACATGCCGTTTCCTAAGGATTAAGAATTTATTTATTTTATTTAAAAAAATAGAAAAAAATTACTATAAAGAAGTTACGGACGTTACACGAAGTTACGGGGACAGACAGACAGACAGGTGGACGGACAGACAGACAACGTAATTATTATAATTAAGATTAATTTAAAAAATAAGGCAATAAACTTAAAATATAGAAATACTAGATTAGAAGGCTACAGACAAGTGAATTTTGCGGGAACAAAACATACTAATTAATATCTTCAACCCATACGAGCCGTATGATTTTGGGAAGATTAGACCCAGATAAGTAACATTCCAACGTATATTTCTACCATGAGTATTTAATGTTACATCATTGTAACATTCTTTTAATATCAACAACAGTAATTTTCCACTATTTTGTAACGCCCTTTCATTTTTAGAATGGTCTACCCAATGGAATATGCTAGAACTACGGATGAAACAATAATTTCCCTTATCATGCAAAACAAAAACGTATTATTACAATAACAACATCTGGATGCACTCAAATTCTTGGAGATAGTATTATCTGTAACCGTTAAGCCATTAATAAAAATTAACAAACTCGGAATAACACTGACTGTTGTTCCGCGTTTGTGTAAATTTAGTGACTTTTTGAAAAGTATAAGAGAAACTAACATTTAATTTAAAAATTTAGACTATTTATAATATGCGTGATGACAGTATTAAAAAATTAAAGAATAATTGATTTTAGAGAAGAACATATTTAGAAAGGATTCTAAAAAATGATGCAGTTTTAATATACACATTGAGATTAATAAGATTTTAAATAAAATAAAAGTATAAAATTGTGCAATCCGCCATTTTAACTGAAACACAGATCAGAGCGAATGACGTCACGCCTCAGTACCCATCACCGTGTCTTTGAACCGTTGCCGTAGACATAATGCAATGTTTACTGAGGTTTGACGTCACGTAGACGAAATGACAGCTGCGGGAGTTTTTGCGCGAAATTAAAAATATGTATATGAAAATGCAATTATTTGCGTAAAAACTTAGTATATTACCGAAATAATGTTATTTTCGGTAATAGTAGACGTGTACCTACAATATAGAATGTTATTTCAAAATCTGTCATCATGCCTATTGTAATTATTTGTGTCCGTTACGTCTATGTATATCTCAGTAAGTTTGTGGCTTTTCTTTTAATCTGTTTTTCATGCTTTTTGTTGCGTTTGAATCTTCATGTCTTTTATTTCAGCATTACCATCTGTAGGTACCTACTAATAATTTTGTTATTTTTATGGTGGAGCCTTTTAATACATTTTCTTTTTTACTCCCTTTATATTAACTCGTGGCGTCTGCTTGCTTGCTTGCCGGCTTGCCGTCGAAAAAACTTTGGATCGATTTTTAACCCTTTTCCCGTGACCCAATCGAGCTGAAACTTTGCAAGCAGACTCATGGCGACGATCAAGAAGATCTATCAAATTTTCGTTAAAAAAAAAAATAATTATGTAAAATTTTGGATTTTTCAAATTTTTAATGTTTTTTTCATACAAGTTGTATGGATATTTCTACGCATATGGTAGACGCGAAACCCGAAAATGAGAAAGGGAGTATTGTAAAAACTTGTTTTTTATGGGTTACTTTTTTATATCGTACATGCCCTTTTTAAAATACTTTTTATGATCACTTATTTCTTTTCATTTGATAGTTGCGTTTACGAACTGCGCTAGGCGTCTTTATTTCCGCCGATGGTTCACGCGTCAACTGTAAATATTTACGACGGTCAATTTCCAAACATTCGTGCCCTATTGATTTAATCTTGAGAAAAATTACGAAAGCCGTTGGTTATTTAAACGCGGAATAAATACAAGCTAAAACAAACATACTACGATTTCATGTTATATTTAAATTGGCATTCTGTGAAAAACTGAAGAAATTATGTAGAATATAAGAAATTATTAAGTTGTGAAATAAATAAAAATTTGAATACAAAAATATCTTTAATGAAAGGGAATTATGTATTTTGATTCGTACACCACAATGTCATAAAAACAACCAATTAATAATTCAAACATGAAAAGTTCGTCATTTTGACGGGTTATAGCTAGTTTATTTATAATATGTAAAAGATTAATATTATGTTAAAGAAGATAAATTATAGAAGTCTCGTAGAGACGATGCTATTTATATGGGAAACGTGTGTGCAAGTCGTTATAGTGTGGCCCAGGGCCTATGACCTAGGTATATGATATGTGAGCTGGCTAAGTGATCACTTTACACAATGCAACGTTCACCAATTCCACCGTAACATCCACCATCATATTTTTTTTTAAAGTTGTAGGTACTCGTGTATATGTTCTAAGTCAGTTTCTTTCATATATTCCAATGTAAGAAATATCAGTAGTGATTAACTTTTTATCATTCTATTGTCATATCATTTAGGGAATGACTATATCAAGTGTAGAAAGCCAAAAGGGCGTTAGTAATTATTTCGATGTTTACAGGAGAGTGAAAGAAAGTTCTGTCAATAATTTTTTTGTCCTTGTTTCTTTTATTATTAAATGATTTCCATACTTGTTAATCCAAAACACATATACAAATCATTTTATAATAAAAGATAAAACATTATTTTGCTCTCCTGTAAAGTTCGAAATAATCACTTACGCCTTCTTGGCTTTCTCTCGATATTACGTTAAACCTACACAAGTCGACTTTTGTAAATCAACTTTTGCCGGCGGACGTGCAAAAGCCATAAGCCCCCCTCACTTGTTAATAAGATATAAAGATTGTTTAAAATGACGCCACCACTAATATTGTTGTTGATTGGTGATACAGGGCCTCCAATTATGTCTTCAGACATTGAACTTATTGTTTAATTCTCGGTGCGGCCAGATGGCCTAAATAATATTTCTTGTTAATAATAATTAGCACAATACGCTTCTCATTTCTCACAGTTGAGAAACTTATGCTAAATTACGAACAACCATTTTCGTAATAATTTTCGTTTGATCTAAAACAAAAAATTTAAATAAAAATTGAAGACACGCTTTTATAAGTTTGCTTCGGATTAAAAGAAAGATTAAAACAAACTAGAAACTGTCAGGTAGATAATTAATCACTGGAATTTTTGCAATTAGTTACAAACATATCGCAAAAATGGACACTCATTTCACAAAATATTTTTTCTATGAATAATCCTTGAGTAGAAACGTCAAAATACTATTGTTTATCTTTTTATTTCTTTATTTTCTCTATATGAAATATTAAAATTAACTACTTCTCTCCAAATTTCAAACAAAACATGTTGGAAACAATATGAAATATTGCATTTTCATAGGAAATATACAAATGTTGAAAGTTTCGTAGCTCTAGCTAATCGGAAAATTTGGAAACAAACAAACAAGTGACAGACAGTAAAAAGACAGTCCATGTAGGTACTTACTGCAAAATAAATAATATCCTATTTTCAATTTATTTGACACTCTGACGTCATGGCATTTGCACAGCTTATTCTATCTGAAAATTCTTGGTAAACGCGACTATTTTTAGCTCACAAAATCATATCCATTGTCAGATGTGAATCTTTCAAATTTACATGCGACTGTTAAAAAATAATGTAAGAAGCCATATTGTTTGTCAAATATTTTTCGATTTATCAATAAGAAAAAATAAAAAATTTAATTTAAGAAAACATTTTGTGGCTTGACATTATACGTATTAAATTTAATATAAAATTAAATGCTTAGTTTTCAACCATTTATTACTATACTATACTATACCTACTATACATTCGTCAACTAGTTTCGGTTTGTACCTTCTTCAGGATAAGTATAGTCTGGAAGCATTAGAAATTAATAAATCTATCAAAAATTATAGTCAAATAATAAATAAACAAATAAATTTATTTCATAGCCCGATTTTAAAGTTGTTCCTTCTCTCTATGCCTAACCCCTTTTCTTCTCCCCGCCTAGTTGACATTCTGTCCCTCTTTGATTTTCTTTCCCTATGTAAAGTCTGTACTTAGATTATATAGTCTATATTATACTTGTATTGAAAATAGTCGACGAATGTATATGTAGTAATACCAAAGTAGTTTAAAACTTAGCACCTACCTATTTTATTTTATTTTAATTTTTTTTTTTTTTTTTCAAAAAATATTTGAACGTGTTGAGACTCGCTTTGAAAAAAAAATGTATCGATTTGTTTCTGCCGTTATTTTTCTTGCGAAGCATCATACATTTTCAGTATTTTTCTGTGAAATATTATGAAATATGTATTAATTAATTCAATTTGTACAAGAATCCTAATCTCGAGCGAAGCCGGATAGTAAAACATGGTTTCTTACGCATGCCTTTTGAACTTGACAGCATCCGTATCCAATGTCACATTCTATTTACATAATAATCCCTTACCCAACGATCCACACTGCATATTTCATATCAAATGTCTCTTACACGCATAATGTTTCGCATCTAGCGACCTACATAGCGTGTCCATTTAACCCACATTTCAATTCACTGCACAGACGACACCTCTCATTCGTTACATCAACAAAGAACGTGATATTTTATGCATGTTTTATTAATTCTGACACGCAAAAGTTTAATTTTTATTTTTCCAGGTAAAGTGTGTTCCATACAACCACGACATATGCGCGATCTGCTCCACCGGCTGCAGCGAGCAGGGAGACTACTGGCACCAAAACAACAAAGTCTTCCTGTGCAGGCCTTGCTACGAGCGGCAGTACATCACCCATTCCAGATACAACATTCTACAACTTGAAGAGTTTCAGGTACCTACTTTCGATTATTGAATCCAATTGCCTCCTACCCTAAATGAAATACATTGGTTCGACCATTTAGTTATGCTTAAGTTTGATTTGAGAAGCTGAAATGTATGCACCGGTTCGGCCAGTCAGCTCTTGTTCGTGTTTGCTTTGGAATGATGAAAAATGCTCCACTTTAGTTATATATTTTAGCTCTAGTGTATTTAGTGGTTTGGATCGAGCCGTTGTGCATCCCAGCCCAGGACTACGTGAATGAATGAATGCATTAACTACTATTTTGTGTATCTCAACTCATACTCTGGGCTACCTCTTTTCCCGATTTAAGGTTTATATTACGGTCGCTCGACATATTTAGGTACTAAAATAAAACGGATATTTTATACGAAATGTATGTATGTGTAGACATTCGATTCTCGACGCTGGAGTCAACTCTCACGCCCGTAGCACACCTCTGCTGCGAAACCCCAGTAGCGAAACCGCTGCAGGAATTCCGCTGCGATCAAGTATAATTCAAGTAGCGGAACTGGGCGCGTAACGTCACGTGAGAGTTGAGTTTCTCTCCATGCCTGCAATTTTTCCATATTATTTTTATTGTCTGGACGACTCAATAAATAAAGAATAGGTCTATTTCTGACCTCTTGTATTAATTTTTTAGTAAAATCGACATCCATTGTATAAAAAAAATGTAGTTTCGCTTTTTAATTTTGTCGACTTCCACAAACACACGCGGAAACAACGCGGCAACGCAACTAAATGGCGGCCGGTGCGCGGAGGTGTAGCTGGCGTCGGAGTAGATCGACGAAACAACGCGGGAAAGAGATAGAATTATAGTCAAATCTTTACTCTAGAACAGGCAGTTTCGCTTTTGTTCCGCCACCCCTACAAAGGACAAGTCATGGCGAAACTAGTGCGGTTTCGCTGCTGTTATTTCGAGATGTGCTATAGGCGACAGAGTTCCCCTGCGAAACGTCAAGAATCGAATTTCTACACCTCCATACAGTTCGTATAAAATACAGTTCTGTTTCAATACCTAAATACCAAATACATCAATTTTCCATTCAAGAATACCTTATTTTTAGTATAACCCCGTAAATTTCGATGCAATGCTGCCGAATTTTCACAATGTAATTTTATGGGCCTTCCCCATTGATATTTACCAAATATGTACATTTTTTTAGATTATATTTGTTTAATTTTCAGAAATTAGTCCTTAAACAGCTCTTTAATCATTTTATTCCACTTTTGTACGAGTCAGTAATTCTAGCATTAGTTTTAAACCTATTTAAAACTAATATTAGAATACTGACTTGAACACCGCCTTACTTGCTTATACTCATGAGACGTTCCTGTATTTACTAATATTTTTTAGATATAATAGTTTCTCCTCTGTTTTGTAAGGAATATAACATGTTTGTGTATGATTTTTATTTATAAACCTCTCTTACATATAATTATCATCTTTAGTAACGAACTGTAGTCCCTCAAGTAATAAAGATAAATTTACATATTGATAACGATGTATTCATATGTTTTCAGCCGATCCGGGATTGCTTTTTTGCACACCATCATGAAAATACAGAAAATTCCATAAAATTAATTGGATTCCGAGAATTGCGAAAAAGAATCTTCAAAGAGGCTTACCTCGCTCAATACATTTCAAATGTGAGAGTTCAAAAGTACACATGACTTTTATAAAAATATACGTCTGTACACAAAATTGGTTTTCTTAATATAATTTTTGTAATCTGTAGATACCTACCCAGTGAATTTAGTATTTAATTTTTGTATAAATATTTTGTATAATACATAGTATAAATCTTGTATTACCTACTGTAATTGTGTATATAATTTCCGCTATCTGTCATATCGCATAGCAACAACATCTGCCAAAATCCTCCGAACTCAAATGTCATAATATCCCAATTTTCTTACCTACAATAGCATACAACTACAGATAAATTTTCAGGTTTGATAATATAATGTAAGTCTGGCGGTCGCTGCCTCTTGTTTAAAAGTATTGTACCAGAAAATCCCACAAAATCCTAGTTCCCGCGGTCCGATAACAGAATATCATTTTTTTGTGTGTAAACATCTTAGCTCCCTGTTCTGAACAACCCCTAAATATCATCGTACTTTAACGTACCTAATAGAGTAAAAAAAAGAAAAGTGATTAAAATTTCGTTACACTCGTTACCATGTTCACCACATACCTTATTCAGTACCCTGAACCTCAAACATGCGTTTAGACCGCGTACCATCAAAATAACTAACATAAATTCTACTGTTATACCTATAGGCTTCTAAATTTTGAAACAATTTTGAAGCGGTCAAACTAAATACACTTAAAAACTATAATGACTTATCTTCTGGTTTGTGTTTTCTGGGGTATAATGTCGTGTTTTTAATAATACCCCAGAAACCAGAAGATTTATTTATTTATTTATTTATTTAATTAATGTTTATGGAAGACCAACAGCACAAAAAAAAAGCATAGAAAACATTGATACAATATAGATGGCCAATTACAGGTCTCCACATTTAGAAATATGTCAGTAATGATAAATATTTATGATATACTAAGGCATATTAATTATATAGAAAGAAAGAATAAAAAGTTTAAACAAACAGAAATATGTCAGTAATGATAAATATTTATGATATACTAAGGCATATTAATTATATAGAAAGAAAGAATAAAAAATTTAAACAAACAGAAATATGTCAGTAATGATAAATATTTATGATATACTAAGGCATATTAATTATATAGAAAGAAAGAATAAAAAATTTAAACAAAAGAAAAAGAAACTTAATTATTACGTGGAAAAAAATTCAGCACTCAAAATTTTTCTTAATCTTGTGTGGCTGCACTCGAACAGATCAATATCCAATAATCTTATCAGTTTATTGAATGCATCGCATACCCTCAAGAAATATGAATTCCGACGATAGTTGGATGAGGTAAAATCAATGTGAAAGACTGGGTTGTGTCTAAGAGATCTACAGGGAACATGGAATTTTAGTCTATTTAATAGTTCAGGACAGTCGACGTTGCCTGATACAATTTTTAGTAGGTACATCAAATCACCTATTTCCCGATTCTGTAGATTCTAGTAAGACCCTAGATTCTGAACAGCCTTGAAAATCTAAGAACATTCTTATAATGAATTGGTCAAAAATACGTTTTTACTTGAAGAGACTCGGTATGGAACGAAATTTTCAAAAATCAAAAATAAATAAGTCTTTTGTAAATACTGCGTGTTGTTTAAATGGTATTTAAGTATTCAAGAATATTTTTTAACTGCATTAAAAATGTTTCTATGTGGATAATAAACGAACTTGTTCTTCAATCCAATTTGATACAACCGGGCTTAGTCGACGAAATAAATTTCAAATTTAGGTTTAGGTAAGCGAAAAAAGTCAATTTAAAAAAGCAAATGGTTTTCATGAAGTTTTAGCTTCAAAATCCTGCAATTATTTTGATTTTGTACGAGTTAACGGAAAGCATCTACTATTTTCAAACCATGCAAATCGTTTTTTTTTATGAAAATAACTCCAACTTGCTGGTTTCACAGTGTGGTTTCTTCGCTAAGCTAATTACAGAATTTTTATGTTTAATATCTTTTATAACAATTGATTTACAATTGTAACAATGCTTTGTTTCTGTACACGCACATTTTTTACAAGTACTTACCTACCTATCAAGATTGCGGTTGCGACATCTTTGTAATCAATTTTATACGGTAAGTTTTTGCACAGCTAATCACCGCACGTTCAGCATGATTCTTCGTTGTAACGCCGTGAGAAGTCTGATGATCATGAGAAGTCCTTGCGTGAAGGCAGCGTGCAAAAATATGACGTGGCTACCACACAACTTTCTCTGTCAAACTCTGTGCATGTTTTAATTATTTTAATGTGTCTTTTTTATTAACTTGTTTAATTTGGATATACGCAAGATTCTAAGGGTAGGGATATTGATTAGTTCTGAGTAATAATTATATAGAAAGAACGTCAAACTTAATTCAGAATAATAATTTTAATTAACAATACAATACAATTCATGCTTCGACATAGACACGCGATGTTGATCTTGGAACCCGTGCACTTGTTGTAAACCTGTTAATCTAGTCTTTATATTATACTAAATACTGTTTAAAATTTATTTATCTTTATGACACCTGTTATTATTAATTAATTAATTTTTATCATTAATTATGTACTATGTAAAAACTTATTAATTTATTTATTTAAAAAATTTATTGATTTTTGATGTATGTTTATGTAAAACAATTGTATGTAAAAAAAATAATTATTGAACTATTTATTTGCGATATTTGCGATATTTTTTATCATTTATTATTTTTCATTATTAATTATTAATTAACGGTAAAAAGTATACTAAGTGTATTATATATTATCATATTCAAATTTTCACAAAATACTCAAACTTGTACTCTCATGTCACTAAATGACCATCTATTAGGGTCATTAATGACCTTTTGACGGTCTGTATGTTAAAAAATAAAATAAAAATACGCGTACATACGGTGCAAAGCACCATTGAAAAAATTAGTAGTATCTATAAACAAAGTACACAATAAAAAAGTTTAATACAATGTACACTCCGGCACTAAGGACAAGTGAAGTTGTAGGTAATAACACAAACACTGATACCACTAAAATTATTTATTTGTAAATGTAAGTATGCAATATACAAATAAATAATAAAAAAAAAAACAAATAAAGCAATCAAAATAACAACACAAAAGCAGTAGATATTTTAAAATAACTCTGCAAAATATAAAAAGGATTGGAGGAGAGCAGTTATTTTGCCTCTCTACACGTGTAATGAGTCGAGAATGGAATGCGGGAACTACAGAGCAATTAGTCTTTTGAGCTCGATTGGCAAAATTTATGGAAGAATTTTGATAGAAAGAGTGAGGTCGGAGACGAAAGGAAAGGAAAGAAGAATTTTGATAGAAAGAGTGAGGTCGGAGACGAAAGGAAAGGTATGGGATGTGCAAGGGACTTTTGCAGGTGAAAGAAGGTGCATGGTCTTATCTTTGCGAATATTAACGGAGAGAAATTTTTAGCGAAAAACCAAAAACTTTTCTGTGCATTTGTAGATCTGCAAAAGGCTTATGATAGAGTTATAAGAGGAAGGTTATGGAAGGTACTCTCTGTTTACAAGGTGAGCAGTAAGCTTATGCACGCAATTGCATCCCTTTACGAAGGCAGTACTGCGTGTGTGAGAATCAATGGATCATTCACACTGTGGTTTGATATTATAAAAGATATTAAAAAAAAGTATGTATAAAAGATGTATGGAAGTGAAGCCTGGAGCTGGCAGAAGAGGAAAGAAAGTAGACTGAATGCGGTGGAGATGAGATCCCTCAGACGTACGTGTGGCAAATCTATTTATGATAGAGTAAAGAATGAAGATATTAGGAATGAATGTAAAACTAATCCTAGCATAATTAATAGAATTAAAAAAGTGTCGCTCAGGGAGTTTGGGCATGTTGAGAGAATGAATGAAGAAAAAATGGTAAGAAAGATATATAACGCCAGTATTGATGGTGCCAGAAAGAGAGGGCGACCGCGGAAGACGTGGCAGGACCAGATTAACCAGATACTGGAAGATGGTCCCGTTAGAAGCCTCAATAACCACCGAGCTTGAATGCGAAGATGTATGAATGTGGATAAGGCGAGAGCTGTATGTCAGGGCAGAAGAGTGTGGCGCTCTATCCTCTCTGCTTATCCCCACGGAGAAACGGTGTGATGATAAGTAAGTAAGTAAATAAAAGATATGCACAGAAAATTAATTGAATTAAACACTATAAGATGTGAAAAACGAAAAAGGCAACAAACCTAAAAAACAGTAAAACATTAGCACATGCTACTATAAAAACTATTACTGTCTTAGAATCAATTGCTTTCTTTTTTTAAGTATTTAAATAAACTGTCATGGAATACATTTACAAACTCACTGTATTCATTAGCCAGTCTAGTCTCGGCAGTGATGAGTACCTATATGTGGTAATTCGTTATCGTATTATCGTAGTAGAATATATCTTTTGAACGCGTTTTCATTGGGACCCAGTATATAAATGGTATCAGCGACATCAGCTCTTATAATGGAACCTGCATTTGGATAAGGGGATACGAAACGAAAGGTCGGCAGCACCTACAGCAGAATAGCTCAAAATTCTCTGCATAGAAGATTCTAAACAACTACTCTTTTTATAATACGAATAATGTTAGAAAGAAATGTCAATTTTCTTGTGAACTTGGAGGCTATGTGTAAAACTTAGTAGGTACATAGCCTAATTGATAGTTGGTGAATATTTGGAACCGGAGTTAAAGAATATCACGCTGTTGCTTATTATAGGTTGAACAAACAAGTCAAATAGCCGCTCTTCAATTCTACACACCTTCAGCATTTATATTTTAATTAAGTGTTAGCTTCCATTAATTTACATAATAATTTCAAAGATATAATATAAGCATTAGTTGGAGATTGTCTGAAAAAATTTAAAACTATTTATTAAGAAGTAAAAATCATCAAGACAGGACATTTCTTTCACCAAGGCCTTTTAACCTGTATGTAGAAAAAATATTTGAGGAAGCTCTACATGAAACAGATGGAGGCTTGGTTATAAATGGGAAGAAATTAAATAACCTTCGCTACGCGAACGATACTGTTTGTGGCGGACTCCATGTTATGATGTAAGGTCTTCAAGTACTACTAACACGACTGGTTAATGCATGGTCTTCAATTAAGTGCAAACAAAACAAAAATAATTTCTATGGAAGTTCTTTAGGCGCCCTCAAATCCGATTACATAGTGACAAACTATTCTGAAAATCTTCTCAATTGTATAGTATATATAAAACATTTTTCACAAGAAACAAATAAATTTGAATATGGGAAAACTGTCTTCTTGGCGAATAAACTATTGATATGGACTTCACGATAGTTTGAATCAGTCTTTACCTTTCAAGCGATAAAAAGTCATTGTGATGAGCGTAGGCAGAACGCATACTAGAACTGACTAGGGATGGGCGTTGAATGGACGGACTAGTTGAAATCAACCGTTGACGTTGCATCGACGCGTCGACCGTTTACGTTTATCGCATGGACTAGTTGAATTCGTAGACGGTGGACAACGGACGCCGTGGTCGGTGGACGATTCGAGATTAACGTAATGCAAAGCAACGAGCGAGAGCAAGACAAAACGTCTCCGTTTATTTCTCTCTCATCATTTCAACTCTAAAGTACACTACCATAGAGTGCAGATCTGTGTACACGAACTATGACTAGAGATTTGAAATTTGAATACATGCGTAGCGCGAGATAGGCTTAATAAGCTATTATCTATTATTTTTTTTACTTGATTTTTTGTGATGTCACGTGCGACGATTCGGTGAATTCCCAATTTTACGCTGTATAAAATAAAACAATTCTGTTTAATTATTTTATTTTTTATTGAACTATTATTAATTAATAGGCCGGCTAGATATTTTTCTAAAATCAATATTTTATTCGATCGATCTCGACTTCTTATATATTTACCTGAAAAGGGATGCTAAAATTTAATTATTGTGTTATTTCCTTACTTTTCAACTTTAGCATATAAATGATAAACAAACTTGTAGGGAATAAAATTTTCTATACCTAACTATGGTCCTTATTCAGGAGTCCAACATTAATTATTGTATATGTAATATAATCTTGAATTTAGGTTTAATTAATTTTTATTATATATTCCCTATTTTCAACTTTATAGATAAAAAAATAAATCTATTATAATTTTGTTTATACCACTTTTTATTGGTTTTTTACATGTTTCGGGAACAATTTTCCTTTTCTCAAATTGAGCCTTAAACTAAAGTTGACAAATAATACAGATATATTTATTTATTAATAATGTCACCACAAAGTGAAAGTCTGACTTTGAAAGATGTATTCTTCAATAAATTTCTAGATAACATCTCATATGTAAAGTATTTTTAAATTATGTATTTATTTATAAATTTATAGATAATAAATAAATGTAAAGGTTTTTATCATTTTATTTAACTTGTATTGAAACGAATGAATTTTTCGTAATCGATGTGAGTTAGTGTAGTGATAGTCCAACGTTTTACAAAAAATAATACTCATAATCAAGGCAGGAATATAGTCCTGCTAGGTTATTATTGTTTTACAAATAACCCTGTACACATGTAATAATGTGTATCTAATATATTTTTTTATACACACAGTGCTTTGTACTTTATATTTTTAATTTTTATACTCATATTTTAATGCTTATACCCGATACTTTCACTGCTTATATATGTAGTTTATATTTATATTTTACTGCTTATACCTGATATTGTTGTGTATACCTACTTCTTTCTTTATTATATATAGAAAGAAGTATATAAAACAATATGTAAAAGCCTATAATGTGCGTAAACAAATAAATAATAAAATATTTCTTTTTACATATAAGCACAAGTAGCGGTTTTACTTTCCCCGAAACTATATTCTTTCGAACTTCTTTAAATTTTAAAAATTAACGTAATAAAAATAACCAACGCTTGTGCCGTCGAGCAGCGTCGCGTCAAACCGTAGACAGTTGACTATCGTCCCGATGTTTAGATAAACGTCCGCGACGTCCGCGTAACGAAGTTGACGCGTCAACTAGTTGACAAATTCAACTAGTTGATCGTCTCGTCGATGGATGGACGTGGACGGTCTCGTTTCGTCGACGGTAAATACGTCGACGACCCATCCCTAGAACTGACTAGAACGATGAGCGATGGAGCAAGCTGAACGTTTTGCAGAACGCTTTCGAAGAGGTACATTGTCTTTTGGTACATTATCTTTTATTGTCGTTGCTTGTTGCTTTTTATTTTCTGTGGTTTAGGGTTTAGTGGTAGTTTTTTCTATGGTTGTTTCAATTGTTTCATTGTTTGACGTTTTCATTTCTGTTTGCAAAAAAATTGTGTATATTCATAATACATTTATTTATAATTCATAGGTAAGTATTATTTAATTATTCATAAAATTTTAGTAATATATTCAATTTTTTTTTCGTTTTCTAATAAAATTGTATATTTATCAAAGCGCGAAACTGGCTATATGCTATAACTTTTGGGTTCATTCCAGGGTGCTTGAGATCTGTCAAATCTTGGAAACACGATCGGACAACCTCAATCCATAGCACCCTTCGCAGACGCAATGAATCAACAATCTTCAGCAATTCAATATCCTACAGGCACATCTCTAAATCAATCGACTACAGACAACCAAGCGGCGGTCACAATGCAAGCCTCCCCTTCTCAGCACAGTCCTATGTCCAGCCAGTCACAAAGTGCAGGAAAATCTGCCGTTAACAATACGGATCAGCCAGCTCAGGTACATGTCAAACCATTCATTAATACATACAGGATTATGTTATAGCAGTGCTTATTTTCTTGATTGTTCATTTAACTTTGGTAAAAGTAATGTCTCAGCATTTCTTCAAAGAAAAATTTCGTAACCATACTCATTATATGTGGGGTATAAAAACAAAAAAAGCAATATCCAAAAAAAAATTGAATGCAGTCGTCTTTGAGGATTATTAATTTAGAATGTACTGAATTCGAGATTTAATAGGAAATATAATCTTTAAATTTATAGGACACATGATTTCGGAAGGGATAGATAAGTAAAATGTATAATTCAATATATTTTAAATAAGTGATTGACGATAACTGCATTCAAAATATTATTTTTAATATTGCTGGCTTTGTATCTAGGTAGAAATTTTTATAACAAATGTAGAATTTGTGTCTGGTAAATCTAGTAGCATGTCAAATAATTGACTTCAAAGAGAATATTGTCAATCAAAATTATCATAATGCTTATAAATAAGCTTTATATCACAGATTTCATTATAGAACAATTGAAAAAATACTCGATGTCCAAATATTCACAGATTTTTTCTACATTTCTCTAGATTGTAACAAGACCGAGACTTCAAGAGTTGGTGCGTGAAGTTGATCCAACTGAGCAACTTGATGAAGAAGTAGAAGAATTACTGCTGCAGTTAGCTGATGACTTTATTGATAGCACTATGAATGCTGCCTGCTTATTGGCAAAGCATAGACATGTGCCTACAGTAGAGGTTAAAGATGTTCAATTACATTTAGGTAACATGTTTCAGAATATTTTGAGTATGTTCAAATTTAGTCAAATTTTAGTAAATAAATAAATGTCTCATTACCAACGGCGACATCCATACTGGTTCGTGATATAGATGTTCATGGGTGACAAATTTCAACCACGGACGGAGGTGGTAAATTTAAGTTACATCAGGGTTCGAAAAAATCTAATTTTTATACAAAAAATCAGATTTTTTGATATATAAAAAAAATTGGATATATAGTCGATTCCGCTTAATTGGGACACATCGGGACTTGGGTATTTTGTCCCAATTAAGCGAATTTCACATTTTTAAAAATTCATTTACATATTTGGTTTTGGCAACTAAGGCCATTAACCAGTAATACACACATAAAATTAAACATCGCATATTTTTTTTCAATAATTTTATTTTATAAACTCTTGGAAACTGTAAATTACATATAGGTAATATAAATTATCATATTCATTTTTAGCCAACTCCTCTGACTTCGCCGTTGATATTTACGCCTCTGCCACTAACAATAGAAAACCATTTATCTAATGCTTCTTCGACGTCTGGATCCTTCCCCTCGCGTTTTCTTTTGGATGTTCCTACTTTTCCTTCTTGTAATACCAATTCCTCACCAGTTGACTTTCATATCGTAAGACACGCGATATGGTAGATTTTGGTACACCAGCTATCTCAGCGAGCCGACTATAACTTTCATTAAGTGGCTGCCTTTTTATTTTATCTAGCAAAGAAATTTTACTGGAGAGTGTCAAATCATTTCTTGGCATTTTGGCAAGGGTCAAATTTCTGAAAAATAAAATTGACAAAAAATAAGTTCACACACTGTTCATGCACGAGGTGTATTGGTGACTGAATAAATACGCAACAATTGAGACAGTTGTCACGTGCCAGATGTATTAGTAACTGAATAAGATCGGCGCGGCTTGGCTGTGAGCAGTTTATTATCATTGCCAGTGTACAAAAATATCCCGTTGTTGATCTGCGGGTGTTAACGTCACCTGCATAGTCCGAGTCGCTGTAACCAGTGAGTTCAATATTTCTCCCACCGCTTAAATTTAATGTCCCAATTAAGCGGAATGTTGTCCCAATTAAACATATAAATTTACTATTGGTTTCATGGTTTGGTTTCTGTTCTTTGGGATTTGTCCCAAATAAGCGGCTGTCCCAATTAAGCGGAATCGACTCTATATCCAAACTTTTTTTCTCCTTTTTTTACACACGTTGATTGATACAAACTCGAAATAATTGGGATTTTTTTTTTTTACTTTGTACATGTATTATTATTTATTAAATAAATGAATTGCATACTGAAAAAAGCTAATATATGCAATTATTATATATAAGTTATAAAAATTGCTCTTTCTAATGTAGTATTATGGGTGTTTGTTTCTTTGTGTGAAACAAAAAATTAAACTAAGAGACAACTGTAACACTTTAAAATACAACTAGCGCCATCTAGTAACGACCGCAGATATTAAAAAAAACCTGTAACATTTTTAAAAATATAAAAATGTGTTTTAAAAAGTGCTGCAGGTTATTTTTTTGATATCTGTGTTTGTTACTAGATAGCGCCAGTTGTATTTTAAAAAAAGTGTTACAGGATATTTTTGATATCTGCGGTTGTTACTAGATGGCGCTTGTTGTATTTTAAAAAGTGCTACGGTTTACTTACTTTTGGTTTATTTTGTTTAATACAATCCGTTTTTTATTTCACACAAAGAAACAAACACTCATAACGCTACATTAGAAAGAACAACTTTTATAACCTATTTATAATGATTTCATTGATCAGCTTTTTTTAGTATGCAATTCATTTATTTAATAAATAATAATTCACATAAAAAATTATTTCAAGTGTGTATCAATCGACGTGTGCAAAAAAGGAGAAAAAAAGTTTGGATATATATCCAATTTTTGATATATGTATATCAAAAAATCCAATTTTTTGTATAAAAATCAGGTTTTTTCGAACCCTGGTTTTAGAGCTTTCTGATTGATTGAATTCATTAATTTCAAACCTGTCAAACTTAAAATGTCAAAATTGGTAGCATTATAATGTTGTATAATAACTGTCAAGATACAGAAGTAGCAATATTGCTTATTTCTGAATACGGGCGAATTTCTGGGAAATAATGTAAAAGGAGTGATTCAAAATTTTTATTCATGTTCTGTTCTCAGTTTTCACTACAAACCTTTCTACTAAATAACTTTTATTTCAGAACGTAACTGGAATATGTGGATTCCGGGCTTTGGAACTGATGAATTAAGACCTTACAAGCGAGCAACAGTCACAGAAGCGCATAAACAGAGAATGGCCCTCATTAGAAAGGCAATTAAAAAATATTGAGAGTGTCACAGTAAGACTAAGTTTTTTTGACCTTAAGTGTGCTACAAGCTACAATGTTTTGTATTGTTACGCGTTTTATATAAAACTAAGAGATTTAATAAAATTAATGCATAACTTACTGTCTTTCATCACTATACAGAATGACTTCCCTAGAGAAAACTTCTTAAATGTGACTTGTACAAGCAGCTTCCTTAATACGAGTATGAATATATCATATCGAGGGTAGAAAGCCAAAAGGGCTTTAGTGATTATTTCGAACTTTAGAGGAGAGCAATAGAAAGTCCTGTCAATCTGATTTTTTCAGTGTTCTTTTATATCTGAAGGGCCAACATCATATTTTATTTAAGAGATGGACATTAAATATTGTGATTGACGAATGAAGGAAACTTAAGCTTTGTTTTGTGACCTTATTTTCTTAATTTATTCTAGATATATTTTTAATACACATTAGATATTTTTAAATGTGTGTAACAAGAGAGAACAAAGCTATTATAATTGAATGATATTCCTTTACTTTTTCAGTCTGAAAATCGAGGTATTCATTGCACATTTCTTACCCTTTGAAGGAATCACTAAAAATAAAGTAATAACCAAAAGTATAATGAAATATTTAAAGCCTTATTTTTACATAAATATCGGTAGATAGGAAGGTCACAAAAGGCAGTGATGGGAATAAAATTTCTGCTCTTTTACCACTCGAGACAAGCTCTTGAAAAATATTTTCTCAATCAAATATTGTTTTATCCATAATATGTGTACTGCCTACTACCAGTTAAATGGAGCATTATATTTTTTAAATATTGAAGTTCTTCCAAGTTACGAATCCAAAAAACCAATAAAAAATACACATTTTAACAATAAAAATACACAAGTAAGACAGTTTATCGTGTTTTTGATTAAACCAAAACACAATTTTATGGAGTAAATAGTTGATGACTAAATATAATATACAGTAAATGTCGTTAATTCAAAATACAAGGAACCCAAAAAAACATTTTGAATTAATTTGAAATTCAAGGTACCATAAAAAATTTCATCAAGCATCTTAAAACTCAGGAAAAAATTGTCAATTTGGTGAAAAATGTGCATATTTTATTTAAAAAAATCATTTTTAAGGTGCAATATTCATTATGTTAATGCAAAGATTGCGAAATTTCTATTTATTCAGTACATATTCACCAGGGGCATGCAGTGAGAACATTGAAGCATGAATTTTTTAAAGCATATTTAAAAAAAATCTAAATTAAAGATATATCTCGTAATATTCCTATCACAATAATTACCATTTTAATCAGATTTTAATATTTTGTAACATTCTGTCAGATAAATATTTAATTTCGATATTTTTTCCCAAATACATATATGTTTACAAAAAAGTCATGCTTCATGTTCTCACTACACACGCTTGATTTTCACTGTTGTGCTGTTCTCACTTGTGAAAAACTTTTTTTTTTATTCTCGCGTTTGGATGGCCGTAATCAAAATTGTTTAGTTATCTTTAAATTTATGGAAGGCTTCTTTTACTCAATCTTCACTCGATTTTAACTTTTGATTCTGCCTTTTTTCTGACTGAGACCATCACAACATAGTTATTAGAAATACAATTGTCAAAAATTACCTATGTAAAATAATAAGATAAGTTCGTAATAACTTCTAAAGAAAATTAAACATTTTAACAACACAAACACAATTATTAAAAATCTGAAAAAAAAATTTAATCCATTCAGGTATGAGGAACTAGCCCAAATATTGCAATCTAAAACTATCCGCACACATCAACGCAACCAACCGAAGAAATCATACACAGGATTTCCTAATTTTAGGGATTGTAACATAATATGTATAGATAAAGAGCATTCCGCGTACTGTACTGTGAAATTCATAGAGGATACCCTTATTATTATTATTCATAACTTCTTAAAAAAATCGAATTATGTGACTTAAATGACTGATTTGTAGCGCAAGGGTCCAAAAATTATTTTGGATCATAAATTGCGGAGCTTTTCGAATTATTGAGGTTTACCTACTATGAAATTAACATTTTGGGAATTGTGTATAGTACAAAATTCGAATTAATGTAATTTTACTGTACAAAGTACAATTCTATGTTTATATTCTAAACATTATAACATTTTAAAAACATCAGTAACTGAAATAATGTCATGCAAAAAACAGTATAAAACTCTTAATTTCTCTAGTATAGATTCATTGCCATAATCTTGATTTGAATTTCATAAGAAAGCATACTCCACATGCCTAAGAAAATTCCATAGGTAGAATTTACTTGAACACAGAAAATTTATTTGGTGGTGGTCTTTAATATTTATAATAATTTTCATTGTGTAGAGGTATAAAGCTTTTATCTAAGGTATTATTTATTTAAAAAATCCAACCTAATCCAAAAAAATTTAACTCGTTAATAAAAATATAATTAATCTTTCCTTTCCGGCGCTGTAAACTGAGTTGACATTGCCTCTTATTATGTGAATATCTCTGTTTATATGTATATTAAGTATCCTATTGTATATGTGTATATTAAAAATCGCCCCAATCAAAGACAAAACCAAAGAGAAACATCTACGAAGGTATGGTCACGTGCAGAGAAGCCCAGAAGACCATATGGTGAAGCTTGCCCTTGCCGGCCAACGACAAAAGGCAAACGTGGACGACCATCCCCCACTTGGTTAACGACGGTCGAAAGAGACCTGAAGGAGGATCAACTTGCAACAACACGGCGCAGAACCGTGCTCGATGGAGAAAGCGGGTGAGGAAAGCCGACCCCAAGTAAATGGGACTAACGGTCTAGGAAGATTAAGATATGTATACTAAATATAGAGTTGATATTTTAGGTATTCCTCTGTAATGTATTTAAGTATTCAATAGAATAATAATATAATAAGTAAATATTTACCTGACACAGCAAAGTAAATGTTTTCTCGATGAAACTGTCGTTAATTTGACAATTTGTGTGTATTGTGAAGGGGGATGGTGCAGGGAGCTCAGTGCGAGGTGCCCAGAGTGCAGTCGCTGCACAGGGTACCGGAGATTACTGATGAGATGTGTATTACCCGTCTTTATGCTCTAGTTTACGACGACCAATATTTTTTTAATTTTTAGCACTTTTACACAATAATTGATACATAATACTCACATATCAAATATTGTTTTTCAATAATTAATACATATAAGTAAAATATGTTAAATATTCATATTTATCTGACTTAAAAATCAAAAGAAGTCTATATGTACACTGAGTTTATATTTTAATTTTAGCACTATGAGAAAGGTTAATAAATACAGTAAAAGCTCTTTAATACGAAATTCAGGGGACCGAAATTCAACAAAAAAATTCGAATTTCGAATTAGGGAAGTAGAATTAGTAGGAAGTTTTTAAACCATCAACACACTTTCTAAACATTTCCAAGTGTACAAACAAATGCATTTTTTAACATGTATTTTAAAACACATTTATTTGGCTAATATTGCATTCATTTTTGTCAGTTGTTTCAATAAAATTAAAGTAATTTACTTTGATATGTGATCTTGAGACATCAATTCAATTTTAAAACAGAAAAAATGAAAACAGCAAATATTGTACATCACTTCACTGCGCTTTTCAATTTTGGCGCGATTTTTTAGAATTGTTGAAACAGTCGAATCGGCGATACCATATTTTACGCAATCTTGCCCTTATTTCTCAGTTTTTCTGTCCACGTCTTTAATCAAATCCATTTTCATAGAAATAGTTAAAGTTTTGTACGCGCTGCGAACTGACGCCATTTTAATTTGAAATAAAATGCGAAAATAACTAAAATCTAACACGTGAACGTAATAAAATGTCTAATATTCTTCACACTTATCAAATAACAAAAAATATATTAAAATCGTAAGGAAGAGACTAAAATATCGAAAGTTTTCGCGGAAATCACAGATAAAAGCACAAAAAAATGTCAATGACATAATGTTTTCACGCGATATATTTTCAATCTTAATATAACACAAAGATGTAACAATTTAAAACTCCAAAACTGGCGACAAAACTTCAACTAATCTCGTCTTTTGGCGGGATATCATAAAACAGCAGTCATAAGGGTACGCGCGCACTAGCGTTTTTTCGCCGCGCGGCGAAAAAACTTGCGACATTTTGACGCGCGGCGAAAACAGCAGGCACGCACACTACGGCATAATGCCGCTGATCATTTACGGGCAGTTCTTTAAAATATTTGGTGAACTTAACGAAAAATTCTTCCGATATTATCGAATGAATAAAGAATGTAAGAATAATGAACCTTCTATCACATATAAAAATACTCCATTCAGAAATGTTTAATGTTTCTATCACTATATTCTTTTGAAGTGATATCATACAATGGTGGTCTTCTTTCAACTTTCGTAATTAGCATTTCAATATTAAAATCTTCATCTAGATCATCAGAATTATTGCTTGTAGCCCATTGTTCTTTCACATAAAATATATGGCACAGCGAAACAGCGCATAGCGCGCGCGGTCATGACTTTAAAAAGATGCGTTTTTTTGCCGCTGACTGCCGCGCCGCAAGAGAATTGTAACATTTCACCGATTTTTCGCCGCTGAGTTATTTTGCCGCTAAGTGCGCGCACTACGATTCAAAAGCCTTTGTTACAACACTGCGGTGCGACATTATGCCGCAGCGCTAGCGCGCGCGTACCCTTAAACAGCCTTACCCTGCGCGCGCGGCCGCCGGCCAGTTGGGGATGTTTTATGACTTTTATTACTGTCATATAGATGATCAAAGGCCTGTGAGCGGTCATTTCCGTCAGCGCAGGTATAAAAACATTAGCAAATGGTGAGAAAATGTTAACATTTACACAAATGACTTTTGTGTCAAATTTCATAATTTTGTCTGAAATTTTTTTCGTATTTGGAATTAGCCATTTTTTCGAATTATAGGAAGCATTTTGTATGAAAATTCATTTGAGGGGGATAAAATATCATTAAATTTTTCGAATTATACCGAATTTCGAATTATAGTTGTTTGTATTAACGAGCTTTTACTGTACATGGATTGTAGTGTCAAGCCTCCACAATGTCTGGGTGTTCCAAAAAATATTTGGTATTGAAGCGATACACATGTTAAACAGATGTCTACCATCATGCAAGCCAGTCATTGTGATCTGGCGTTTTGGCTAAAATATAAGTGTCAGATGAATATTATATAATATATATAGTACTAAAATTACTTTAAAAATTCTTAGAAATCAGTTTATTTCACACACATTTACTTATTTCTTCATCCAAAGAATTCAAATATCAAAATAAAATCAATATTTTCATCACAATGATAGAAACATAGACACTTAACACATGTCTTCTATTTTTTAATGTTGGGGGCAACAATCACCATTTTAAGAACCTTTTTGTTTTAAAAAGGCGGAAAATCGGTATATGATGTTGTATTTGTAAATTGTTTTCTACTTTACACTATTCAAAATATGTCAAAAGTCTTTATCCTAAGTGTCATTTGACATCAATCTCACCAAAATTACCATTTCCTGTCGTCAGGTGCAATTTCCGAGGCACCCAGAGCTTGCATCCAGAACTTTAGTTTTTTTTTTAAGTAGACTTGCATGCGTGGATTACTATTTTTGATGTTTTACAAACTCAGCTATGTGCCCGTTCTATGAAATACAGAACTAACTCGGTGGTCTCGCAGAACGAGGTTCGAACCCCGACTATTTAGTCACTAAACAAGCGTTCTTTCAAGTCGTTCTTCAACATTATCTATCTACCTTTTCTGAGCCAACTATCTCTGCATGCTTCATTGATACAAGTACCGCAATAACACTGATTAGGCGCTTGCAATTTTTCCGCAGTGGAATAGATTTGTTTTGTGATAGATGAAAAAAACACCTCAGTCTGGGCGTTGTGAATAAAAATTTGTTAAGTTTGAAGTTTACAATAATGGCTTGATTGCTGTATATGGTAGGCGATATTTGTAAATAAATTAAAATGTTCACAATAGCCGTAAGATTATGTCCTTGCAAATTTGAAATAATTGTACGAGACTATAATATTATATTTCAACTGGTTTCTCTACATTTATCCATCAATATTTTGTTTTTGTTATTTAGAAGTTCTTCAATTGTATTTTTAAATAAAACAAAAAGGGAAAATAAAATTATATCTGCTTAACAGAT
>JADDOH010007758.1:0-25577 GCA_016648135.1 Agrypnia vestita | reverse complement strand
TCGAACCCAACACCTTTAGATAACGAGGTGAGTGTCCTAACCACAAGACAGACAAGCTACACATCGTCGTTGTCTTTCTCCTCTTATTTTTTTAATTCAACGTCGAAAATAGATCACTGCGTGACGTAGGAGTACGAAACGTTCATTCGGCAATATTTGTTATATATCATCATTATTGACGACTTCATATTTTTATTTGCAATGGTTCTCGATGGAATCCAGCGGCTCCTCTACCATGGAGACGAGCCGACTTTGCGGGCCTTCTCCTGAATGGACCTTTCGCTGGCATCGCTGAGACGTCGTCGTTCCACGATCTGGGACGGTCGCCGCCACAACATTGCGGCCGCCCTGCTATCGCCTACCTCGCACGGCTCTTCTGTGCCGTCCACTCGCGCCGTGTTAATCGCGCCTGCTCGACCGCCCTTTGCTGCCGCCGCCTACCTCGCGGCTGGCTGAGGCCCTGCCTCGCCTCGAGCTGTATCCGCTCCGCGAGGCCACCGTCGCCGCCCTCCTCGCGGCCAACGCCTTGCGTTGAGCATTCTGCGCTCCTCGAGGGCCATATAGTAATATTAGGTCCGTTCATATGAAATTGGCGTTTTGCCGTACTGGCAAATTTGATCTCAAATATCTTCTCTTTGGTTAGGAATTCCAAATCCAAATTTATACAGCTATTTACTCATGTATTTGTGTTTTGAAAATTATAATTCATTTGTTTTTTCCTCAATTGTTTTTTTCTTTGCGTCACTCAGTTTACAAAATGAAAAATTTGAAATATCGCGTTATTTACGAGTACGAGTTCCACCGTGGCACCAGTGCTGCAGAAACGGCTCGAAGGATTAATGATGTATATGGCGACGGTACCGCAAAAGAAAACACAGTGCGTTTTTGGTTCCAACGTTTTCGTTCTGGAAATTTCGACCTGCAGAACAAGCCCCGTGGACGGCCGGAGACCAAAGTTGATAATGAAGAATTGAAGGCTATTGTGGAAGCGGATCCATCGCAAACCACATCCGAGTTAGCTGCAGGCTGCGGTGCTAGTGATAAAACTGTTTTAATCCACTTGAAGCAAATTGGTAACGTGAAAAAGCTTTGGTGGTGGACTAGTGCTGGTGTCGTTCACTACAGCTTTCTTAAATCTGGCCAGACGATTACGGCAGATGTCTATTGTCAGCAACTGCAAACCATGATGGAAAAGGTAGCTGCTAAATAACCGAGGCTGGTTAATCGCTCTAGGCCACTGCTGCTTCATGATAACGCTAGACCACACACAGCACAACAGACGGCTACCAAATTAGAGGAGCTTCAATTGGAATGTCTAAGACATCCACTGTACTCTCCGGACCTTCCCCCAACAGATTACCATTTTTTTCGAAATTTGTATAACTTCTTGCAAAGGAAAAAATTTAACTCCGATGGGGCAGTCCAAACCGCCTTCAAAGATTTTATTGATTCCCGTCCGAATGGTTTTTTTAGTAAAGGGATCGATGAACTACCTATGAGATGGCAAAAGTGCATAGATAGCAATGGTACATACTTTGATTAAATAAATATATTATAATAAAAAAAATCGGCTTTATGTTCCTCCCATACTAAACGCCAATTTCATATGTAAGGACCTAATAGTTTTAGAATATAGTTCAGAGACCGTTATGCCGCGATTGCTTTATATACTGCTAATTGTTTTTATTTTGTTTGTTTGTAAATAAATTGTTCCTCGACAAGCCGTCTTTCACAGATCACTTGATACCCCCGTATTAATATTATTATCAAACTCACGTAGAGGTAACATTGATAATGTTTTTCGCCTAATTGAATGATGCGAAATACATCATATTGCTAATTATGTGTTTCTCGCTTTAGGAACGCCCGCGGCAGAAGTGTACACGAAGTGGACGACTAATGAGCCGAATGACTTCGGAGGCTGTGAAGACTGCGTGGGCATGAGCAAGGAGAGACGCTACATGGACCTGCCGTGTCACTATAAGAGCACGTTCATCTGCGTCAAGCGTGAGGCCGAGTTCAGCCAAGTGTCTGGAATTCAGATTTTCGCGGGTAAAGGATTATTTTCTAGGGCAACCCGCGTGTTGTAGTCTTGAGAAAGACTGTTATTATGTACCCAACGTTTTGGACAGATAGCACTGGCTATTTTCAAAGGGATTTTCATCTTGTTTTTCGAGTTCTGTTTTGAATTGAATCTCGACTTTTGGAGTTAACGGGCGTGCTTGCCATCAAACTCTATTTGCCACTTTTATATTTTATATATACATATATATATATATATATTTATTTATTTGTTTACGCCCATTAGGCTTTTACATAAAGAGTATAAAATAAATTTCAAAAAGCACATACATTAAAAGTTTCAGGAATAGCACCAAATCATGAGTATAAAAATTAAAAATGTAGAGTAGGTAACGAGCAGCAATGCGTATAGGCTTTTACATAAAAAAATATATCATAAAATTAAAAAGAACATACATTAAACAATATAAATTACAAGTAGCAAATTATTAAAAGTACCAGGAATAGCACCAAAACATGAGTACAAAAATTAAAAATAGAAAGTACAAAGCGGCAATGTGTACGAAAAATATATATTACCCACCATTACATATTAACAGCTGAAGTCAGTAACGAAGCAGTATTGCCTCTTTAATTGTAAACTTTACTTTCTCCAGACTGTCGTTTGTTTCGTCAGATATATATATATATATATATATATATATATTGATTAGTAATAAGTAAAGAGTAGCTTGTTGGTGTAATGATCGTGATGCTCGCCCAGTGATCTGGTGGTTGGTGGTTCAAGCCCCATTCCAGGACACCAGCAAGTTGGTATATATATATATATGTATATATGTTTAAGCAGGGAATTTGAAATAATATAGTTTATAAAGGTATAAAAGCAATTTAATAGATGTAGAGCAGATATATACATGTATTTTTAGCAGTTAAAATAATATACAATCGTTTTAAATTAATTTTTAAAGTTTTTGTATTATATTATTTATATATAAGTACAAATAAGATATATAAGAAAGAGAAATATAGTATAGATCTAATAAAAAGTTATAATATACAACAAATTAAACTACTAAAAGATATAAATAAATGATTTTTAAAAAATGTAAAAAATCTAAATTAACTTGTATTTCGTCGTGCGAGTGTACAAACATTAATTGTAAAAATATTAATAATTTATTATTAGTACTTTTTAATTAATGTATCTTTTTCAATTTGCTTTTTGTCATTTAATTATTTTTTTAAGAACAATTTCTATTTCTATTTTATTTGAAACCTTTTATTTATTATCTTTAATTATTTGAAAAAAAAAACAACCAACTCATTAAAATAGCTCAATAGCGTGTACTCAATCGATTTGCTTGCTGCGTAGAGAGAGGGGGTATAAAAAATTGGACCAGCAGGGTTTCTGGCAATATTCTTATTGTTAATCTATAAGCTATTCTGAACTTGGATCAATTTCCAGAATGCGGTCCTCATATTATGCATACTTAAGTACCTCTGGCGCTCGGACTAACCGCAGCATAACCGATATACGGCCCGATTCTGAAAATAACAATGTCTGGATCTTTAAGATCTTTATCCCAACACTTAATGGTCGATAATAAAAATTAAAAATGTCCAGAGCGGATTTTGTAATTCTACGGCTCAAATACACTGTATTAAAAGATGATATAAGAAAGATTGTTTCTTACAAACATATTAATTTCTTCATCCACAGCGTCCAGATGAAATATCATGGCTAAACTTGTCATGACCGTGTTCGGCGTTACCGCGTATTCAAATCTTCCCATCTTGACATTTTTTGACAGATATGTCTGGATCTTTAAGATCTTTATCCCAACACTTAATAGACGATAATAAAAATTAAAAATAAACGAGACATAGCTTTACGTCGGTGTTTGTTTCTGTAAGTTTCTACATGAGATAGATATAGAGGGAGGGAGAAAGATGTAAATTGTTATCTGTCAAATGTCAAGATGGGAAGATTTGAATACGCGGTAACGCGGTCATGACAAGTTTAGCCATGATATTTCATCTGGACGCTGTGGATGAAGAAATTAATACGTTTGTAAGAAACAATCTTTCTTATATCATCTTTTAATACAGTGTATTTGAGCCGTAGAATTACAAAATCCGCTCTGGACATTTTTAATTTTTATTATCGTCTATTAAGTGTTGGGATAAAGATCTTAAAGATCCAGACATTGTTATTTTCAGAATACGGATGATAGACTAAGAGGCATCGACTTACATGTGTTATCGTATCACCTGATATATTTTCTGTACATGTACACTACGTAGGTAAAAATATTAGGATATTATGGCATTTAATTTTTTGTTGGGGGATTTCGGCCGATGACAGGCAATACAGGTACCTACAAAAAATGAGTAGGTAAAACCCAAAAATATCAAAACTTAGTTTTAATATGTTTACCGGGACAGTACTTTGCACTCATATTAATCATTTACCATAATTAATCAGAAGCTCTGTAAATAATTTCATTTGCCTTATAGCCTGAATTTTATATATTTTTCGGGCAACTTTTTAACAATATTACCCGACACATTATATTTTAACGTTTTACTTATTCAGGGATGTACGTGTGGTGTGGTGGTAAATGATGATAGTGGTCTCCGATGGCTAATTTATTTATTGTGTGTGTCTCACACGTTTATTTATTGTTGATTTGGTTATTCACCCTGCCCCTAATATACAGGGTGAATAGTAACGTGTAGACTCCATGTTGATGCTGATGATAGTATCGATAATAGAGGCTTTCTTGGAGATCCAGAGATTAGGAGCGTGTAGTCCTGCATGCATAAATCGTCCTGCGGCAGCAGCGCAGCGTAGATCTGACGTAGTAGCTGCGTAGCTCTGCTTTGGGGTTCTGTTGTCCATAGTCGGTTACTCGGCACTCAAGTAGAGATGACGTCACGGCGAAGGTTCTAATGTGCAGCGGGACGTTGTTGTAATGCTGGCGGAGGTCAGTTCTCGACGTAGATACTGACCTCCACCGGCAGCGAGACGTCGTCGGTATAACTCTGTGAGTTGCTGTGTATAGGATCGGAGACTGAATGCTGACTGAATGCACTATAACTGTTGTTCTGTACGGAGAGGGCAGAGCTTATATACTTCTCGGCTCTTTTGTTGTCTAGGAAATTCGCCTCATCAGCAAATTGGTTCCTGACGAATGTTTTCCTCGGCGAGTTAGTTCCTTGACGGAAGTGTTCATTATTGGATCGCCTCATGCGACCTATACCCTGTCTCCCGAACTAAAATGTCATAATATCCAAACCTTCTTACCTCCAATAGTGTACATCTACAGAAAATATTTCAGGTTTGATGCTATAACGTAAGTCTGGCGATTGCTGGCTCCTACTCTACTAGGTCTGTCTATACCTAGTGCATACCATTGCATACTAGAGTCCTCCCATCACTTTCTTCAAAGTGGGTTCCATTTATTTTGCAGAGCCACAGAACACACAAACTGCTGAGACTTCCTTTCGCATGACGGTGATGCCGCAAAGAGATGGCTACCGTTACATGCCAGGAGCCAACTTGTACTACAAGGAGCACGTCGCTGTCAAGAGCTGGTCCGAGGCTGTAGCCACTTGCAGAGCTGAAGGCGCCCAGCTGGCCACGCCGTTCACCAAAGCAGAGGTCCTGGCCATCACTATCCTGTTTACCTGCAAAACTCAATGCAGTTGGGTTGGGCTGCACGACTCGGGCACCGAAGGAACTTTCGTCACCTTGAATGGTAGGTTTTCCAGCCTTGACCTCCTCAATGCATTTACATTATGTCGCAAGATTTGAGTGATTTTAGAATAGTTTACAGATAGATGCCGGTCGAATACGCGAAATTATAACAGAAGCCTCGAGATTTGCTCACAAGACCTGCTTTATATCAATTTAAATAGCTTCTATCATTTATCTTAATTAATAATTATCCCTCTGTGGACGTAATCCGTTAATTGTGTTCTCAGAACGTGCATATGAAAATATTGGATAAAATTATTACTAGGGATATATTTTCCATTTTCTAAAAGACTCCATATTTTATAATCATTTCTTTATATCTGTTTTTTTTTTGTATTTATATCGATCATTTTGAAATACTTTTTAGTTCTGGTTTTTTCGTACATAATTTTTTTATAGGACAAGTCGTCACTTTTTAATGTTGTATTAAATTATATTTTCAGTACAAAAAAATATGTTTTTCGCAAACACCGTCTATGTCTATGGAACTCAGACATGCTGATTAATTTTCACTATTATCTGCATAAAGCTTCGTTGTTCAGTTGCAAAAGGACGTTGCACCGAGTTGTTGAAATGGCGAAATATTCACCCTGTAACAACAGTCCACACCTGCTCATTCCTCTTGTTGTATGCACAACTGTCAGGAAGCTGGGAACAGGAACCTGGATTCACCCTTTTATCCGCTCGTTGGTTTCGCGAGACTCCCGCTGCTATCGTAGTGGACTGCTTCCGTGTGATTAATATGTGATGATACGAGAATCGAGAGAGTGCAGAAAAAGTTTCTACATATTTTTTCATACAAAGCTGGTCAACACAACAACCTTCACAGCTACAAAGATAGACTTGCCTTTTTCAAGATGCACAAACTTGAGTCCCGACGGAAAATATCCGATCTCGATGTGCTACACAAGATTCTCTCTCTCTATCTGATATAAATTTGCATGTTAAACCCCGTATAAGAAACCCGGAGTTCTTCAGAATAAGTCAGCATACTAATAATGTCGGTTACTTTTCTCCCATCACAAGGTTGTGTCGCACATATAATTTGTATTGTGCTGACCCTAACATTGATGCTGATATTCTTGCAGACACCTTATCTTCGTTCAAAAACTCACTCATACACAACATCCATTTTCTAAACGATGACATGAACCTATAGATCCATTAAATGAATTATTCATTAAATACTAATTGCACTTCATTCAAACACAAAATATACAATACACATAAATGTACATGTAAAATATAATTAATTGCAAAAATACATCTTACTAGAGCGTGCCGAAGACACTTGTAATTGGGGTAATGGGCATAGTCTTCACTATATTGTTTATTATTAGAGTATCATGTACCTATTATCCTGTTAGTGACTCTAACAAATAAAAAAATAAAATAAATGATAAGGTTATTAATAAATAAAGAGAGTACAACACTTCGTTGGGGTAAGAAGGGAAAGATAAGAGGAAGACCACAAAAATTATTCTTTTAACTAGACGGTGAACTGCCAATATCTCCTATCTTCGTAAATATTCATTTTTCAGGAGGAAGAAAAAACCTCCTCATTTTTGAAGTTGGCGCATGGTGTACTGTCTGTCTTCGTCAGGACGAAGATACAGTAGTACCCAAAACATTTGATGTAAAGTTAATCCAAATGGTTTTATACAAAGTTTTTCAAAACAGAGGAATCGCCGAAGTATTTAGAAAAAATCTATGAGCTGGTCCACGACCGTGCGATCCTGTACGTATCTCAGGAGAAGCGGGAGCACGCATATACGATCCTGAACGTACTTCTTGTACTCCAGACACCTCAATTCATATATCACCAGACACAGTACGGAACGTCATAAAAAATATGGCAGGCGGTAAATCTCCTGAACACGATGGCCTCTCCATTGAGCATGTCAAAAACGCAGGGCATTACCTTCCGGAGCTACTCGCGTCACTCTTCACAGCAATGCTAGTGCTGAGCCACTTACCATCTGAACTGACAAGAACGGTCATAGTCCCTATAGTAAAGAGCAAACAGCTGGACCCTTCCTCATCTGGAAATTACAGGCCCATTTCTCTGGCTACTATTATAGCCAGAATATTTGAGAAAGTGATACACGCCTGCATACATGGCAAACTTGGTACTCATAATCGTACTTGATAATCAAATGGGTTTTAAGTCTGGGTGTTCCACGGATACTGCAATTTATAGTATAAAACAGACCATAGAGTATTATAAGCAGAGGAAAACTACCGTCTATGCCGGTTTTTTGGACCTGAGCAAAGCATTCGATAGGGTGGTCCATAATACCCTATGGAATAAGTTATATGCTAGAGGAGTTCCCGCAACATTCATCACAATCTTTGCTATCTGGCACAGGCAACAGAAGAACGTTGTTAAGTGGAACGGGGTAAGCTCTGAGCCTTTCTTGCTGACTAGCGGGGTCAGGCAGGGAGGGTCAATGTCTCCAGTTCTTTTTTAATGTTTATATGGATGAGCTAAGCGAACGTCTGATCGGTGCTCGGGTTGGCTGTCATATGGGTGGCATCTGTGTCAAACACATAAGTTACGCGGATGATATGGTGCTGTTGGCCCCATCCAACAAAGCTCTGCGCAAGTTGCTGAATATTTGAGAAGTTTATGCAGGTAAGCATAATATAATATATAACGCCAAGAAATCGGCACTTATTGTTTTTCGAAGTGACTCGCCTTCTGACAACATCCTCTCCGTGTCTCTGGCGGGCCAAATTCCAGAGCCCAGTAGCAACATTAAATATCTTGGTCACATTATATGCGACAACTTATGTGACATTAAGGATATCGAAAGACAGAGAAGAGCTATTATTGTAAGGTCCAATATGCTAGCCAGGAAGTTTTCTAGATGCAGTAACGAAGTGAAAAGATACCTTTTCGTTACATATTGCACGAATCTATACACAAGTGAGCTGTGGTGCAGACACACTCTGCTGTCCTATAACTCTATGAGAGTGCAATATAATAATGCCTTCAGGATAATGCTCGGTCTACCTTGGCGTTGCAGTGCATCTCATATGTTCGCAGAACACAGGGTCCATGGCTTTGCTGCTCTCCAACGACTGAAGATAGCTAGCGCAAGAAAGAGGATGTGGGGGTCTAGCAACTCCATTATTCAAGCAGCTGCTATGTGGCTTGACTCCAATGCATAAAAAATTAATTAGTTGCATAAAAATAATTATGCAACAGTGACTGTTCTCCATTATTTTTATTTTTTTATGTATTTATCTATTTTTATTATTATTTTCTACTTTCTATTTTTAATTTCGACATGTTTTTATTTCTTATTCTACTTGTACGTCTTATGAGCTAAATAACAAGGATAGTGATAATCCTACCATGAAATCAGGAGTTTATAGACTTAATTGTAACGATTGCGATAATTTTTATATTGGCAAAACAAAAAGAAATTTTGAAACTAGGGTTAAAGAACATATCAAAGCATTAACTAGCAATATTGATTCTGATTTCGCAAAACATCTAATAGAATTTGACCATACATTTGATATTAACACAGGCTTAAAATTTTTACATTTCAACTATAAGATACCTCAAATAAATAATTTAGAAATACTCGAAATTAGGAAAAATGTTAATATTTAGTCTAATATAATAAATACACAGACGAAATTTTTGCAAAATCCTGTTTTGAATATTTTTCCACTTAACATTCCAAATGACCCATAATAATCAACACCTCGAACCCCCCCCTCCCCTCACCAACCCCCTCAACCGCTCCTTCACCGTAACATATTTGCTTGTTTCAACTTTTAAGATTAGTACACAATAATCCTGATGAAGAGAACATTGTTCTCGAAACATGTAGATTTTTTAATCTAATATAGTGGTGAAAACAAAGTAATTTGTGTTTTATTTTAATAATAATGTCACCACAAAGTTCAAGCCTTTACAGAAGAAGAAAAAATATTCTTCGAGCAGTTAGAACAGAAACTTTGTTTTTGTCCACTATTTTATTTTTAAAACACTACATGTTTCGGAAACCTCCGTTTCCTTCTTCAGGTGAGTTGAGACTGAGGTGTGCGGGAGTGGATGTCTGATGGATTCTGTAGAAGTTTAGGGGGTGTCCAGGTGGTGGGAGAGTTGTGAGAAGGGGTGATGTGAAGGGTTGTATTTGGTTATTTGTTGTGTTTAGGTTTTTATGAATTTCAAGTGTTTCTAAATTATTTTGTTCGTATAAGTCCGTGTGACTGTTTATGTATGATGTGTATTTTTGCATTGTTGAATGTATGGTTATTTTCTATAATACGGTTAGCATATTACAAAAAGTTATGATTGACGAGGCACCTTTTATGTAATTATTTAATTAAAAAATTAATAATTTTATCATAATTTTCAAGGCAATATATAAATATATTGCGGGTAATGAGTCCTTCCACGAGTATGTGCGTGGATTTTGTAAATATTTAAAGATAACGCATTATTACTACTAAAGACAACTTTATTTTCTAACAAAAGTTTGAGAAAATTCCTTTAAAATGGAAATATATTCAAAAATTTATCATCCGCGAATATGAGAAACCGCGAATTTTGGTTGACCGTTCATTGTTACAAGACCAATTTTATAAACATGTGGAATTTGCTTGCAGGGACGCTGGCCAGTAGCATATACACGAAGTGGATGAAGGGGGAACCCAACGACGGTGGTGGCAAGGAAGACTGTGTTTGTGTGCTAAAAAATGGAGTTTACAATGACCTACCATGCCACTGGACTAACCCCTTCGTGTGCTCCAAGCAGCGGCACGAGGTGGCATTCGGCCTTGGAGAAACTAATAAAGGTATAAAGCAAAAGAGGAACCTATAATTCTTGTAACATGTCAATGCCTATTCCAATAGAGAGTATAAATTACGATCATTTAATGTCTGTTTAAAATTATTGTCAGTTCGTTGGACTGCCCCGAACTGATTCAGATGGTCTCGCATAATATACTAGCACAAACGAGACAACACGAAGTTTTCTTCGTAGGTACCATGGGAATAACTATGCCTTAAACTCACCAATAGCGCGGATTCGCCGCCTCGGTAACTAGATTGCGAAGAGAAGAGTATCAAGGTACATCATCTCACTTTCTCAGTGGCTCTTTTGTACGGCGGAAGCCCTCTCCGATCGACATCTTTACTTCTCGAAGAACTATATATCAAGCGGAAGCTCTCGCCGATTAACTTTATGTACTATGTCATTATACTCTAGATTGTTATACTTATACTTTTACACCTTTGTTACACTTACATTAAATTTCGTGAAACTCAACGCGACTTCGCATTTAAGAGAACCCTGAACACTAATAAATAAAGGGTGGTGACCCTATCCACATCTCTCGACCTTAGATCGAGGGTCGTTTCAACACCAGCCCCCATAATTATAAACACGTTTAAGGGCTTTATGGTCATGTATGTCAGCAAAATTAAATTAAATGAACATAAAACAAACACATTGAACCTCTACAAACCCAGTTCGGTACTTTGTTAACCCTTTTCCATCTTTTAATCGCTTTTCCAGCGGTAGCTCCGCTGCAAGGCTACCGCTACATGCAGGAGCACAAGTGGTACTACAAGGTGCACAAAGTGCCCATGAGCTGGCTGGACGCCGCGGCCACGTGCCAGGCGGAGGGAGCTCAGCTGGCGGCCCCGACCACCCGGCAAGAAGTGCAGGCCATCGCCGCTCTCCACGACTCCACCACAACCTACTACGCATGGATCGGGCTGCACGACTCCCTCGCCGAGGGGTACTTCGTATCCTTGGAAGGTGGGTGTTTCATCACATGCCTCAATATTTTGTCCAAGTTTTTAATCTGAATAGTAAGTACTCATCGTCACACATCATGGTACTCCGCGTCGACCTTGGAACCCACGCGCTCTACACTTGGGCTGTAATTTTATATCACATAAAAAGTTTCTCGTAGATAGTAAAAAAAACTTTGGAGTAGTTTTCTTCACTCAACTTTGAATAGAATGTCGACAGTTACAAAGATAAGCGACATCAAAGTTTTATGTTTTTCGTTGCTTTTAAACGTTGGACTGTTATTACAGTAACTTAAATGAAAAATTAAATATTTATTCGAATTAATACAAGTCAAACAAAATTATGAAAACTTTGCAGAAATTTTAAAAAAATATTTTTTCAAAAGAAGAAAATACTTGGTGGTGATACATTATAATTAAATAAATGAAAATAACTTTGTTTTACACCACTTATATTTATTAAAAATTCAACCAGGTTTCGCTACTACCGTAGCTTCTTCAGGGATCTTAACTGTATCTTAACTGGATCTTAACTGATCTTAACAGTTAAGATCCCTGAAGAAGCTACGGTAGTAGCAAAACCTGGTTGGATTTATAATAAATATTAGTGGTGTAAAACAAAGTTATTTTTATTTATTTAATTTAAAAAATATCTTTCTTGTAGAATTTTCGTCATTTCGTTGGACTTGTATCAAAGCGAATAAATTTTTAATATTTTTCGTGCATCGGACGTTGGTTCGTTGGGTATGGTAACAAAAATACCTACGTTTTGCTAATTTTATTACTTATTTTAGGAGAGCCTGCCGCGGAAATGTACACAATGTGGGTAGCTGAAGAGCCGAACAACTTTGGCGAATGTGAAGACTGCGTGGCCATGGCCAAGAATGGGAGCTACATCGATGCACCGTGTTTCTGGAATAACATGTTCATCTGCATCAAACGCCAGGCTGAGATCACCGCGGTCCCCCAGCAAGGTACTTCCAGAAACGGAAACAAATAAATAAATCATTTCATGGCAGCAGTTTTGCAAGATGTAGTTTCCTTTTGGAGTGAACTTCAAGAAACCTTATATCGAGGATCGATAGGCAAACAACATCTTTTTCTCCGTCCGCCATCGTGGCGCATTCCAACAAGTCTTCTGGTTTGAGATTTCTGGGATATTCTTCCGTGTTTCCAGGTTCTGGCCGATATTACAGATCCTATTGCATCACAATTGATTCATCACGTTGAGTGTGTTCTTGTGGTTAAGTATTGGCGTGCGATGCCATGTCGAGAGCAGGGAGTATTGTTGTCAGTGATATGTGAGACATGTTTTTTCGCGAGTTGTCTTGTGTTGTGTGATAGTTCCATCTATTTTCGATTCATTCTCTTTGTAGAATCCGAGACGAAGCGTCGATTACCAAGAGGTTTTCAGTTTGAAAACATCATGTCTATTGATGTTCACCGGGTTTTGATACACCTCTTGTGCCTCTATGGCAAACGTGCATAGTGACTCTTGGGCGCTCTTAGGATCTTCGGCTCTGATGCAAAGGGATGGCCGGTATCCAGCTCAGCCAATGCTGATTTTCCTACGTAGATGACCAAGTTTGCATGTCCGCTTACGATCACCTAATTTCTTCGAGTCAATAAACACCATCCGTTTCTGTGCCATATCGATCTTCGCTGATCTCAACAGATTCTTTTCTTTGGCATTAGTCCCGAATGCCGTCTTGATATCTCATTTCCTGGCAATTATATCTGTAACGTTCTTAACAAAAGGACAGAAAGGCGATGCCTTTGACCATAGCTTCTGTATATTTTCCGGGATGATCAGACTTTTTTCTTACTTTTTTCTGTATTTGTAGCCTTTGGTATCCACTGGTTTCCAGTGCGTCGCTGAGTATTCTCATCTCCTCTTGTAGGTATTTATTTTGACTTATCCGTTTTGTCTTTTTCGTTTTCCGTGGCATGCGCAGTACGCGAGGTTTCATCCGAAAATACGCGGAATTTTCGTTTTCCTCAAAAAACTTTCGTTGTGGCGTTCAGCTCCCTCAGCAATTATGTCTTCGTTATTCCACAGCCAGCTCGATGCCAATATCGGAGTGTTGTCACACAGTGCTTCGAAAACTTAAATCTCAGTCGTTGTTCAAACATATGTACTTTTAACAAGAAAAAATAGTTCAGTTCTAAATATCTAAAAAATAACAAAAACGGAAAATTACTATACTAACCCCTCATACTCGTAATTCTATTAAACGACATTTCAACAAAACAGTATGATGTTGAAGTCGCTTGAAATTCTCAGTTTGCTTTGTGAATTATGTATAATACATGTGTGTGCTCTGTTTTAATTAAATAACTTAAATCAGGAATGGTGAATAGGTTTTTGATGTAATGTTATTCATTAACATCCCACCCAATTTCAGCCGCGAAATAAAAATAATACAACAAATTGCAGATTACAATCGATATACCTAGCATTAATTGTTACGGCAGTTATTTCGTAACGTTGTATAACACGACACAATTATTGAGAGTTATTATTGTTTCACTACTGTGAGTGTAAATGATAATTTGTTTTACCTACATTTCCACCCGTCGATGTGAAGCTCTGTTCTCCCCAAAACTAGTAGTGAAACAACATTAACACTTAACTATTATGTTCTTGTAACACAAAGTTAGATGCAGATTATATTTGAACAAAGAATATAATTGTCCATAAAACATTTATTAGCGGAAAACATTGGCCATAAAATTACAAGAAATTTCCTTGCGCATGTAAAACCCACGTTTTATACCAACAACAGTATCGGTAAAATTCTTTTAAATTCAAACACCAAAATTAATTTATTAGAAAGAAGTGGTATATACGAAATAACTTGCGGGAATTGTGACAATCAAACCGCTTGAAACCTTAATACAAAAGTAAAAAAAACCATCGAAGTTGCCTGAAAAATAATAATTTATCGGAATTCCCTAACAACATAATTGGTACCCATAATTTTTTCGATAGTCGTGTATTAAAACTATTCCAATTTGTTGCTCATGAAGGATAAATAGTGGAAAATGTAAAAAACGTTGAAATCCTAAAGAATTTATACTCATTCCCCATACAACTGCGATCCTTTGATTGTTTCCGTTGATGACCAAAAAACGGAATATGCCAAATACTGTATTCAGATTAGTTATTTATTAAACCTGGTGATGAGAGAGACTATTTCTTTCCGAACTAAGTAGTGACAAAATAACTCAACGTGAATGTATTAAAAAGTTTAATTTAGTATAAATTAAAATAATCATGTTGCACCGCAAAGTAACAAAAACTATAAAGTAAAGTAACATCAAACAATAATATTGGAGCAATTTACTTCAGTTCTTAAGCATCGTTGGTTTAGTAATTTAGTTATTGATTTTATAATTGGTTAGTGTCATTTTAGATAAATAAATACATTTATAATATATGCAACTCAATGAATTCATTTCAATTTGGTATATCTTTCCGTACAAAGGTGTGATTTTTGAGAAAAGTGTATGTGTTTATGAGTATACTAGCCGCAAATCACGAGACATAATAATAAATAATTGATAACTAGCTGTTATCCGTCAAAAATGACGGTATTTTTACATGTCGGTTCCTAAGGAACAAGTATTTGAATATTTTACTAAAAAAAAAAAAAATTTCGAAAAAATGTGTGACACGTAATCGCTGACTACGTGTCACGCTCCAATTATCTAAAGTTGTTGAACGTTACTGACCGACAGACATTTGAAATGAGGATAGTTGTTTTGTGAATACGAATATTCTGATAAATGTTACTATTTTACTTTTTACAGCTGGAACACCCTCGCTGCCAACTGGGGGGTAAGAACTATTTTAATTAACAAAATCATCGCATGTCTCAGACACAGTGTCCACTCCTGCAAATACATTTTTCCATTTCGAAAACAATATCAAGTCAATGCAATTAAAATGTCATTATTTTAAAATTGACAATTGCAAGTATTATTTAAAACTATTTATAGGGTGACTCAGGGCTAATTACTTGCATGAGCTGGCTTAAGTAATCACTTCACACAACAAATTCCACAGTAAGAACATGCACACATTATATTGATTATTTATTGTTAATTCCAGCGGGTTAATAAAGTAAGATATACCTCGAGAAATACGCAAATCAACCATCTTGTTGTCGTTCATTTCAATAAGAATATTGCTCCCTGGAAAGATATACGTAAAGGAAGCTAAAAAAAACTAACTAATCATCACGCCGTTTCCCTGCAGGGGTAGGCAGAGAGGATTGAACGCCACACTCTTCTATCCTGGCACACCACTTTTGCTTCGGCCACATTCATACATCTTCTCATACACGTTCTACGGTTGTTGCGGCTTTTAACAGGGCCATCCTCAAATACTTGTAGTACCTGATCGTGCCAGGTCTTTCGCGGACGCCCTCTATTCCTGTTGTCTTCAACATTCGCCTCATATATTTTCTTAACCATCCTTTCCTCGTTCATACGTTCCACATGACCAAACCATCTCAGCACTCCTTTCTTTATTCTATCTACCACACTACAGCTAGCATTGCATTCACTTCTAATTTGTTCATTCCTCACTCTATCGACCAAAGATTTTCCACACAAGCGTCTTAGTGACCGCATTTCCACCGCATTCAGTCTACTTTCATACCTCTTTTGCCAATTCCAGGCTTCACTTCCATACATAAGGGTTGGCACTAGAACGCCATTATGTACCGCTAGTAAAGGATGCTAATCTTCCTTTAATATTTTGATGAGGTTTAAGGAATCTTTTTTAAAGAAATAGAGATGCGAACATATTCAACATCAATATTCTCACTATTTTTAAACAAAGGTAAACGCTTTTGCTATGAAAATAAGGCTAACATGCTGTTTTCCGAAATAGGACTTGAACTACCGACCACCAGATCACAGGATAGCTTCAAGACTACTACACCAACAAGCTACTCGATCCTAATCTAACTTAAAAACTAAATCTTATTTAAAACTAACTCACCTTACTCAGCGTTGCACGGGTTAAGGATTAAGTTTTTAAAAAATTGTGAGGGTATAGATTTGCAACGAAAATATATAAGCGGAAGGAAAGGGTTAAATGAATAGGAAGGAAATGTCGAATACGTAACCCGCCTTATCCTTAAGAATAATTTTCCAAATTTTGAGTCCGATCGGTCAAACGGTACAGATTTGCATCGAAAATATGTCATGGGGAGGGGAAGGGGTAAGAGAATAGGGGGGAAATGTTTCCCATGTTACCCGCCAGATCCTAAAGCATAAGTATGGAAAATTTGAATCGAATCGGACAAACGATGTGGATTTGTATAGAGAACAAACAGACAGACATTGAGTTTTATAGAATAGGCATAGATTGAATGAAATTCTTCTTGTTTTATTGAAAATTGAAATTCATCTTGTCTTGTCAAATTTTATTTAATACCGACCTAAAATTTGCCTGATCTTGAATTTTGACACTTTTGTAACAACAGTAAAAAGTGCGTAAACTGTAGATTTAACACCGAGGTTTAAAAGTTTACTTTAATCAAATATGATGTCTCGTATATAAGAAAATAGGAGAACTTATGCATTTCGTGATAAAAACCTTTGTATCGCAGAGGGGATGTATTATCGGCTTCCTCAAGCGGCTCTGGATGCCCACTGCCTGACTACCCGTACAAGGGAAGATACACCGTCTCCAACTACTACAGGAAGATCTTCCCGGGAGACATCGTACAGCAGTTCACAGTACTCCAGTATTCCTGTAACGCCAATTTTGATCTGTCGGAGAAGTTCTCTCTTTGTCAGGCGAATAGTACGTGGTCTTCTTCGCCAGAATGTAACGGTAAGTATTACACTTTTTAATTATTTTATTCATTGTTGAAGTTATAATGATGGTAATGATTTTTATAATTTTATTCGTGAACTTCTTTGTTAAATATTTATCTTTTCAGAGCGCTGTGCCATGGTAACCTCCCACTCTTTGGACTTCTCCTGCTTGTCACCAACAGGGACCAGTATCCCCTGTTCACCAAAGTTGATCAGTGGGTCTACAGTTAGGCCCAGCTGCAAATATGGACGCGTTGTTTCAGAGCCGCTCGGTGTCCTGACCTGCTACAAAGGAAAATGGGACAAGATAATCCCCAAATGTAAACCAGGTCAGACAGTTTTAACATCATTGATTCGTCCATATCGAAACTTGTATTTTAGTCTTATTTAGCCAACTTCATAAATGTCAAGTATCACCTCTATTAGATTGAAGTCCCCCTAATAGCTGACTTCTCCACTCTACCTTTCGATCCAGCTTCTGTATGCCATCGATTTTAGCTTTATAAAGTGGATTGTATTATTTTTTTTTAATTCCTTTTGTGAACTTTCTCAACATCTTTTATAAGCCCTTGATTAGCCGCTTCAGCCATCTGTCCAGTTGGGTGTATCTTGCCAATTATTTGGTTGTACTTTTCTATAATACTTAGGAAGGTATCCCAGAATTAGGGTTATCTTTATTTCAGATTGTGGCACAGAGAAGGGGTTCGGCATCACCCATGTTGTGAATGGATTCACCGCCAAGAAGGACACTTTCCCCTGGCATGTTGCGGTCTACCGGAGGGAAGATGATGACTTCGAACAGATATGTGGAGGCAGTCTCCTTGAGTCCCATATTGTAATTAGTGGTAAGTCTACATAATCTCACAAAAAGTTTAAAATATTGTGACGTCTCCCACCTGGACACATCCTCACTTCCGACACACCAGGGTGACGCAACGTCAATCTTTCCAGGATCAGTGCCCCACCCGCACAGGCGAGCGGCCGTCACACAATACTCGCAACCATCCACATGAGTCGCTGATATTCAGAAAGGAGGTACAAAATAAGAGTCGACAGTAAAAGGTGTAGATTTAAATAAACAAATAAAGCGACAATAAAAGGTGTATATTATAGATATCTCACAGAGACGAAACTGTATTAATTATGGGAAAGTAGGTATAGAAGTCATTTGGGTGTACACAGGACTTATGACCTGTCTTTTTTATGGTTGGCTTAAGTGATCACTTTACACAATTGTAACATTCGCCATTTCCACCCATGATAGAATATACCATGCTTATTCATTTTTTGGAAGTTGTATATATGTTCAAATTGCGTGGAAAGCTTTCATATATGAGTTGTAAGCGCCTTTTCCATGCGGCCTGTACAAAGCCATTTTCATTCCCCTAAATCCCCACAGATGTCGCTAATGAGAAAATCTACATTGATTTTTTTACGGAATTTTTAGAGCAATATACTTTATTGTGTGTAATGATCCTACTTTCCCATAATTAATACAGTTTCGTCTCTGTGAGATATCTATAATATACACTAATTGATTAATAATGTCTCTGTGACATAAATCCAGCACTGTTCTGAAAGATTTGAACAAACTCAAAATATTCTGAATAAAAGGTGTATATTTACATAAGGTAAATAAAACAATAATTCCTCAAAACGACTTACATACTAGACTTAATTAGGCCTAGACTAGACTAACTTTATCCACCTTGAACCCTATCAAGAATAAATTAGACCTAGGCCATTCATCATCGAGGTCAACCGCTCCCAGCACCCCGCAGCTCCCCTCAGTCGACCACTCAGGTACCGGGTGGGTACTAAACACAGTCCCCGTTCGGTTTCCCTCCGAATGTGGTGTGTTCATCCGGGCAGCACTCCGTCATTCTACTGCTCCGTGGGCTCTTGGTGTGTTGATGCACAACGGAAGTGGCCCATTCACTCTGCCTTTCGAACTCATCATCATCTGCTATCAGCCTTAGCATCACCTAATGCTACGTGGGAATGTGTAGCCTGAGGCTTGGATCGATATTTTTCGATATTCTCATCGAAAGATATCGATCATGTCGGAAGCCGCAGACAGCACAGCCCTATACCTTTTTTGGGAGAATATTCTGGAAGCATTCGCAAATGTCTATAAATAGAGGGAGAGACGCGATTTTTAACACTCTCCTCGTAGACCTCGTTCATCCAGTGTTTTATAACTAGTCTTAAGTTTTTATTAAAAAGTATTGTTAAAAATCTGTGTCTTCGTAACTAAATAAATCTTGTAAGTATATTCCAAATTCTTCTTTTTATTCTCTGCTTCCCGAATTAGATATATATTCCAATATTTAGATACCCCAGTATTTAAATATTGGTGGTGACCCCTTAGATAAAATAAAGCCCATAAAAAACAAAAAATAAAAGATAAAATAAACTCCCCCACCCACATTGGTGGGGGAGTTTACCACCCCGACGTGATTTGAACACGCAACCCTACCCACAAATGTCATTTCCTGCATTTTAGTCCGAATCAAGTGGAACTATTAATTCTGCGTCCACTACTGAACCATAGAAGCGACATTACACGCCTTGTGGTGCACCCATCCCTTTTTGACCACATCCCGCCACGAACGTTTTTACACTAGCTTTCCGTATTCCTATCTTAAGTTTAATTTATTTTAATAGTTTTAAATATCGAAAAATATTTTTAAAATAAAAAGGTGAATACGTACCCGTTTTTATTATCTGTTTTCCCTATCTTCAGGTATCCTCGCTAAACTCATGTGAGTTGAAGCACTATTTTCATTACTGGGACAATAATACTCACATACTTATCGTGTGCCAATCTATTGTCTTCTGATATTTACAGCCACTGACGTCTGATGACGCTGGTAGGAGGCATTTGTGACTTTACGGTAACCCAAAACTTATCGGTTGAGATTTTATTTTAAAAAATACTCTGAGATCCATATTAACACGGTTCCTTTAAATATAGTCCTTAGGGGATACAACACACTTATGCCAGCGGTTTTTCTAATCCTCAAATCACTTCTGAAATGCACTGTTTCATATAGCCTTCAGCGTGTTCAACAATTTTGCCTTTATCTTCTCTTTAGTTGTAAAATGTTGTTCTTTTATGATTATATTCATCTTAAAGAGTCGCAGGGACTCAAATCCAGCAAATATGGTGGCTACGGCCTAACTCCATAGTTTTTTGTTAAAAACTCTTGAAAAAGCAGTAAAGTGTCTGCTGATGCATTCGTGATATGGTGGTGCAATATCTGCCAGTTGTCCTCCCATAATTCTGGTATTTTTTTGATGGAATTATCCATATCTCTACTTTATAATGTATTTTCAATCCTTACTCGGTACTTGAAATCTAAGTTCAACTTTCTATCTAATCATGACCATCTACTCCGTTCAGCTGAAAGTATTTAACTATCCATCCCAAATCATAATAGTGAATTCGTCTTTCCAATTCCTTCACATTCGAAATCATTCTCCTCATTCCAAGTGCAGTCGGCTAGGCTGTGGAATCCACTATGCACAGACAGAGGTCACATCATCGCAGACCATAACTATCTTTAAAAGCAGATTACACCAATTTTACCTTTTCCAAATCCTAGTTTAACTCTTCCTTCATATTTTAGTCCCCAACAAATCCAACAGACGCAGAAAGGGATGGAAAGTCGAAGTTAAACTTTGATCAATAATAAACTCACGGGATGAGAGGAACTGGTGAGGAAGTAAACACTTCCATAACAGTACGGGATAGGGTGGGTCTCCGCCCCTTTCTGCTTCTCATCTTGTTATCCGGAAATACTCGACGTTTCAATTTTAATACTAAATTACGTTGTTGATTAGAAAAAATTGACAATTGCTAATAAAACTGTCATTGTATTAATATACACGCAAAAAGTGTTTAAATAAATAGAGAAGAAAACAGTGAATAGAAGCTTGATACTCAAATTTGAAGCGCTTTTTTACTCCCTTTATATTATTAACTCGTGGCGTTTGCATGCTTGCTTGCTTGCCGGCTTGCCGTCAACGAAAACTTTGGATCGATTTTTGACCCTTTTCCCGTGATCCAATCGAGCTGAAACTTGGCAAGTAGACTCGTGGTGACGATCAAGAAGATCTATCAAATTTTCGTTAAAAAAAATTAATAATTATAGAATTAGAAATTTTATTGGTTTTTTGAAATTGGAATCATTAGAAAAGTTTGATTAGCAACGGTGCGCCGCGGCGGCCCCATAACGTCGCGGAATATTTTCTAAATTTGAATTACTCCGTCGGTATACATAATAGGTACTTCACCACGAATGTCGAAAATTCAAATGGACTGACAAATGTTTTTAGAATTTAATCTTCAAAGCATGAAGTGTCTTACCAAAGCTCAAAACATCTGACATTTTAGAGATATATTAAATTACTGCAAGTTTAGTGTTATGTTATAGGTTTTAACTCGTCTTTAATTGTTATTATATTTTACAAAGAAAGGGAGTATAATAAAAACTTGGTTTTTATGGGTTACTTTTTTCAATCCTAACTAACATAATGCAATGAAACCAAAGCAATGAAACATGAAACTAAAAACTTTACAAGAAATTTAAGAATAAATTAAATACTATGTTTTAAACCACTTTATTGCTATATATTTGTCAACTAGTTTCGGTTGGACTCAACCTTCTTCAGGACAATTACAATATAGACTGAGTCTATATTGTATTGTAATTGTCATTTGTAATTGTCATTGTAATTTAATTATTATTGTAATTTAATTATTATGTAATTTAATTATTATTAATTTAATTATTAAGTATTGTAATTGTCATTTCAGTCTATATTGTAATTGTCCTGAAGAAGGTTGAGTCCAACCGAAACTAGTTGACAAATATATAGCAATAAAGTGGTTTAAAATATAGTATTTAATTTATTCTTAAATTTCTTATAATGTCAAGCCACAAAGTGTTTTCTTGCTTTGAAAAGTTAAGAACTTTACTAAAGTTGGTCTCGTTGTATGTACTTTGCAGCAGCGCATTGTTTCTACGATGTGAATGACTACAAAGTAATGGACCCAAAGCTGTTCCGAGTAGCTGCCGGGAAGTTCTTCCGGTCCTGGGACCACGAGGAGGAGAGGAACCTGCCGCACATCCAAACATCTGAGGTTGGTCAACTCTTTATCTTCGTCATAATCGTTTGAATAGGGTTAATACAAGATTCTAGGGCGTGTTCTGGTCTCAGAATCAATCTTAAGAATCTTCAAATTCTGTTAATTCAGCACCACTGTCTTAAGCCATGTATTCACTAGGGGACAAATCGCGAAACATTCCGCTCGGCATGTCGCATCAACATCTACGCTCATGTTTCGGGGACAATGACGCGGCCATTTGACGTGTACACACCGGGACTCGCATATCTTGTCGCGGAAATGTCACCCGATGAGCTTATGTTGACAGCTGCGGTATCTCATTTGGCGAAAACGGGGTTCCGCGCAATTCGAAATGTTTTTTGGGTCGCAATTTCAAATAAACGAGGTTTTACTGTAGTAAATTGAATATTATTAAAAACAAGGTCCTTTTTGCAAATAATTATTGTTTTCCAGACGTCGCGGAAATATATCGCCCTACGAGGTTATGATGATAGCCGCGTATCTGTTTATGTTAATGAGTTTATCGAAAAGTAAGAGAAGAAAAAAGAGGAGAATGCAAAATTATTTACTGCAAAGAGAAAGGACAGACATTCTATGCGATCTTCGATCGATACAGCTCGATGAGTTCAAGAACGATTTCGTTTCCCCGCATTGTCATCTTGACAGATACAGCGCATGCGTATTCACTTGTAAACATACCACGTGGTACTGACGCTCCGCGGAATGTTGCAGTGAGTACGCTCGGGTACCGTGCGCATGGCAACGTTTCCACGGCACGTAGAAATGCCGCGCTATGTTGTGCGCGAGGTCGCGGAACACTGCACGACGTTGCAACGTCACGTAGACTCTATGCCGCGCGTGCTGTTGAGGGACAATTTGTCCCCTAGTGAATACATGGCTTTAGACTTGCCTGTGTTGTCATAAAAATACAACATGCTCGGCGCAACTTGCCGGGCATGTCCTCATAATGAAATCTGGTAAATATACTAGTTCAGATTTTCAGCGCTTGATACCAGAACTTCGGCATTTGGCCATACTCTTTGGGGACGAATCTTTAACTTCATCACAATCGTTTTTAGGGCAAAAAACAACTACCGCTACGATACAACATTATGTTTCTTTTCAGGCGTATCCTGATCCTATAAAAGACTGAATAATGCATCCAAAAGTTGACCAGTTATCAACATTATCCGTTGTTAAGGGAGGGTATGGTTAATACGTACAAAAAAAGGCATGTTTTTGTGAATTTTTTGTGACGACACAGAGAATTCTTTATTAAAACTAATGGTACATTAAAGTATAACATTCGAAAAGTATTGTGTAAAATTTTCACGAATAAATATTAAAAAATACGGCAATGGCACCAATTATTCGGACGTGTCTCGGAAAAAAGTAAAATTGCGGTGCCCCTTGTAACTTGGTGCTGGATAATCTGAAATCAAAAAATCAAAATTCATTCGTTAGATAATAGTTTTCCCCAAGTCACGCTGGGAGGGTTTTTCGAAATTTCCATTTTTCACTTTTTTGGAACACTTTGAAGGGAAAAACGCGATTTTTCGCGAAAAAATCGGCTAATTTGTTATTAAAAAATATAAATTATCAAAAAATTTTTTTTAAATCTCCAGAATTACCTTGTAAATTATGTACAGAAGTAGTGTTCAAAATTTTACAAGGATCGGTGCAGTAGTTTTGAAGTTATGAGGGGCACCGACTTTGAAAACGTGAGTTGTGGGGAAAACGTTTTAAAGCTTTGAACACTAAAAATCTGGTATAAAACATTCATAAGCAAATTTTATCGGCTTACCTCACACAGAATCATCAATGCCAGGTTCATAAAGGATAGGCTTGATGGCATCCAAAACATCCTCGGGAAGAGCACTGTACGTGTGTTTGAACGAATCCAATGCATTAGGGTCGGGTAGGTATAAAAATTCGACAGTTGTAAAAATACTCATTGTTCCAATCGACTTGAAATTTTGAAACAATATTCTTGAAATATTAAGCAATCAGTTAAAAAAAAGTAAAAATAATTTCAAAAAAAAAAATACCTTACCCCCCCCCCCCCCCCCTTAAGGAGCTCCGCACCCACACATGTTGTGATTTCTTTAAATGACATCTTCTCTTTACTCTCGAAGAGTAGTTGTGATCTTGGAACTGCGAGTAGTTTCTGCAGATGGTTTCTCGCCACCGATGTGTACTATTTATCATGCATTCCAAGAGTGGGCTCTGTATCGAGTTTCAACCAGGTTTTGGTAAACTTCCATGAGATCTGATTATTTTCACTCTTTCTCGGATCAACTATTTTTCATTATGTTCTTATGTCTAAAAAAAAATGAACAAAATATCTGAGAATTCGAAGCCATGTAAATAGTTGAGTCTGTTCAACGTTTAATTCCTCTTCGATCATCGCATTAGTTTTGTGGACTGTCCACGGTATGTGGAGCTAGCATCACATTTCCAGAGCGTCCACCCTCCTGCGCTCCTGTTCTCTCAGTGTCCATGTTTTGACACCGCAGAGAAGAGTTGGGAAGGCAACGATTCTGACCTGATTAATTTTTAAATTACATATACGAGTGGGGGTTAGTATGTGTGAATCGACCCCTGGTATGAGGTCGAGAAACTACCCCCTACAATGCTGCTTCTTAATGTTGATAGGGTCACCACCCTGTGTTTACCGGAGTTCAAGGTTCTCTTGAATGTGAAGTCGCGTTGAGTTTTACAGAATTTATTTTGGTATGAAAAAGTATAAAACTACAAGTGTAAAAAGGTACAAAATATCGCGGAGGTATAAAGATACAGTGGGGATCCTCTAGGCGAGGGCCTCCGGCCTATGTCGAGGTCACTTGTGGAGTGAGATGATGTGTGTTGTGCGTCAGGATTCTTATACTCGATCCACACAAAGGAAATGCGAAGTCCCCTTTCCTCGTGTCCGTAGTCCCCTTTCCTCGTGTCCGTAGTTGTGCTGATACAGCGGGTTACTCTGCACCTTTGTTGCGTCGGCAGATTCACCTGGTGTGGTACATACTTCGCTTGCGTTCCGAGCG
>JADDOH010007757.1:0-34465 GCA_016648135.1 Agrypnia vestita | reverse complement strand
ACTCAACCGGCACAATAATGAAGGGATTTTTTTTAATCGAATCATTACCTGTGAGAAAAGTGGATCCTGTACGATAATTGGAAGCGCTCATCGCAATGGCTGAACCCTGCCGAACCAGCCAAACCATGCCCCAAGCGAAAATTGACTCCAAAAAAGTTACTCGTGAGCGTTTGGTGGACTAGTGCTGGTGTCGTTCACTACAGCTTTCTTAAATCTGGCCAGACGATTACGGCAGATGTCTATTGTCAGCAACTGCAAACCATGATGGAAAAGCTAGCTGCTAAACAACCGAGGCTGGTTAATCGCTCTAGGCCACTGCTGCTTCATGATAACGCTAGACCAGACACTGCACAACAGACGGCTACCAAATTAGAGGAGCTTCAATTGGAATGTCTAAGACATCCACCGTACTCTCCGGACCTTGCCCCAACAGATTTCCATTTTTTTCGAAATTTGGATAACTTCTTGCAAAGGAAAAAATTCAACTCCGATGGGGCAGTCCAAACCGCCTTCAAATATTTTATTGATTCCCGTCCGAATGGTTTTTTTAGTAAAGGGATCGATGAACTACCTATGAGATGGCAAAAGTGCATAGATAGCAATGGTACATACTTTGATTAAATAAATATATTATAATAAAAAAAAATCGGCTTTATGTTCCTCCCACACTAAACGCCAATTTCATATGTAAGGACCTAATACTTTATCATACATTCTTAATATTTTTAAAATAAAATTCTCTCTGTTGGTCTTGTAACAAGCCTGCGATATTTGGAAGCTGCTATTTTCGCGAGACTTTATTTTTACTCCCTTTCTTTTAACTCGTGGCGTCTACTTGTCTTCTTGTCTGACGAAAAAACTTTGGATCGATTTTTAACCCTTTTCCCGTGATCCAATCGAGCTGAAACTTTGCAAGCAGACTCGTGGCGACGATCAAGAAGATCTATAAAATTTTCGTTAAAAAAATTAATAAATTTTTGGATTTTTCAAATTTTGAATGGTTTTTTTATACAACTTATTAAGTTCTATGAAAATATTTCAACACATCTGGTAGACGCGAAACCTGATTATAGTATAATTTTGGATTTTTGGAAATTTTTTACTACTCCCTTTCGTAGCGTCGCCCGACCGAAGCTCAACGCGTAGGTTAGGTTAGATTTGGTTTCCACTAGTAAATAAGAAAGGGAGTATAATAAAAACTTGGTTTTTATGGGTTACTTTTTTAACTATATTTATTTTAATGATTTGGTGAATATTTTATTCAAACCTGAAAATATATTGTATAAAATACAATATATTACGTATATATATATATACGTACCATATTCCACTAAGGAGGGTTAGGAAATCGTGCTCGTAATGTGGTTGTTTTAAAATACAAGCCTCGCTTTGCGCGCTAATGTTATGAACATGGACTGAGGGAGCGGGATGGTTTTGTAATTGTGTTTGAATTTGAAATCTGAACTGAAAGACAAACAAGAAACAGTTGCAGATCGTCTCTTGTGGCGCGCACCCGCGAGGTGAGGTGGCTGTGATAATCATTTCCAACATGAACCGTAAGTTAAATATTCTTCATATTTGATTTTTGTTTAAAAATCTTCGTATAATTGTTTATTATTATAAAAAATATTCTCTGGTTCACGTAAGGAGTTACATTTTTTTCGGGAAACATACAGTACGATGTAAAAAAAATTATATTATATCAAAAAAAATATTCATTTAGTATGACGAGTGAAGTTTCCTCGAAGATGGTAAAAAAACTACATAAAAACAATGATAAAGAATATGTATTAAATAATAAATATTTCAAAGATTTAAATTATGATAATGCATAAAATGGGAGGGGTGGGGAGAGCGAGGGAATGGGATTCAATTAAAGAAGTATCACATTTATTTCAATAATCATAAATGAGATTACGGAGTTTTATTTTAAATAAAAGCAAATTGTCAGTAAAAATGTTTAGATTATTTGTAGACATTTCTCTGGGCTACAATGAATGTCCCCGATCGTCAGGATTGACGCAGTAGAAAATCTACTGATCCATGTGCACTATGATCTCTCTACGATTAATTTTAAAAATGCTCTTGTGCAAGAATGTTCCGAATACGCGTATTGTAATTTAACTTAATTTGGTGTAGTGTTCGCGAATACGAATATCCCTTGCGGAAAAATAAGTAAAGTCACTGTTTACAAATCATAAATTACGATTACTAAATTTTCAATCGGAATGACTAGATATTTCTACAATTTCATTAACATATTCATAATTTAACTAACAGTTTATAATTATATTTAATAGTTTATATTTATAACAGCTTACAGTTTATCGCCTTTTTCATACGATTTTGTTGTTTTTTAAAACTCGAAAAAAATATTTTAAAAATGGAAATGGTGTGCACTATGCAACTTTTTGGAGCAAAATAATATTTTGTCAATCTGGTTTTGTGTTTTGAATAAAGAAATGCGGAAATCGTTTAATAATAAAAGAAACATCGACGAAATCAGTTTGATAGAACATTATTTTGCTCTCCTGTAAAGTTCGAAATAATCACTAACGCGCTTTTGGCTTTCTACCCTCGATATAAAGATATTTTTATATTATACGTGTGTACATATTTTTTCAAACGATTTCGATTTTTTGAATCTGGCGTTAGCAGATATGTATTATGATTGTACTTAAATGTTGATCGATGAGACTAATTTCATAACATTCCTACAGACAATATTGTTTTTTTTATATATTTTTTATAATGTTGTGTAATTTTTATTTGTTGTTTATTTTAATTTTGAAGTTTATATGTGGTTTTTGATTGGAAAGAAACATCTTAAAATAAGTATTGTTTTAAATAAAGATAAGACCGATTTCTGTCTCTCCATGTTGTTACAGTTACCTAGATTAGATATCTACACATACATTATAATTCCTGTTTAATCCAAGAGCAACATAAATAAAAAAAATAAAAGTTTGTATAATTTAAAAACTAGTTAGTGCTCATAAATGTTTTTCTTTAATTGAATTCAGTCAGTTTTCTATATTGCTTTTAATATTCTAATAGTATTTTATATAAAACAAAAGGTATCTAACAGATTTTGTCAGAATAATCATAAAATCAATCATTATTTCAAATTAATGCAAATTATAATTTTCAGGAAAATCTCTCGACGATGTTATGGAAGACTTTTCTAAGAACGGTCGAGATATTGAAAACGAAGGTATCGTTATTTTTACTTTAATTTTTTGCTTAGTTTGTAACAAACCAAATTTCCTCCCCTAGTATGAAAGACGGAAATGTGAATGTGGAATGTGTACTGTACTATCGAGGAGTTAACATTAAGGAAGAGCTAACTAACTTACTATTATATATAGTAATGTTAGTTAGGAGTAGCTTATAGGTCTCGTGGTTAGGACACTAGCCTCGTGATCCAAAGGTCACCGCTTCGAACCTCACTCCAGACTAGCAAGTTAATCCTATTTTCATAGCACAAGCGTTTAGCTTAGTTCGAAAATAGTAAGAATATTGAAGTGACACGTATTCCGTGTTCGCATCTCTATTTAAAAAAAATATATATTTATATATCTGTGGGTGAAAGGAACAACTGAGTAAGTAAAGAAAATGCTGGTTTTCAGGAAAGCCAAAACAAAATTTTGGAATTTCGTTTGTTTATGAAATATTTCGTTATTTTTATCTAATTTTTTCACCAGTAGGTAGTTTTGTTTTTTGCACAAGAACGTTGAACCAAGTTGACTAATGTCGTTGTTTCTTGCCAAGTTTTTCAAATAATTAATCATGTCATTTGTCCTTTTTCAAAAAAATTTAAAAACAGATTTTATATTATTTTATATTATTTTCTGACTCATCCAATTTTTCCTAATCCTGCATACTTGACTCGAAACTCGATTTTATTGACTCATTCGGTTGTCTTTTTCGCCCACAGACATAGATGATATGCAAGACTTTTTTTGCCAGCGAACTGTTTAAACATCAACTGAGCTTACATGAATCTGTTATCAACATACATTACAGTAGCCGGCAAACATCTTGAAATTTTACGGCGTAGTGTGAGGAAGTTTGCGCATGTACTATTCCACCAAAGAGACCCAAATTTTGTCTTCTGCGCATTCCCCTACTACGCCAAAAAATTTCAAGAAGTTTGCCGGCAACTGTACAGTTAGCACAAATTACGCGTGTTTTTATTTATGTTAAGGCCCCAGACCACTGTGCGCGCGCGGTATGAGGGTGTATTTTTTGTAATTATTTTCAAGCAAACGATACATGGATTTTTAAAATTATTACTCGTAGTATATATAGTATACATATTTAAGACTGCATAAAAATTTTCGTACTCAAATCTAAAGAATAGTTTTCGGTGTACGCTGCTTCTAAGAGGATACTCTGACGAATTTGCCGCTGGGTGGTTGACAGCTATTAAGCCATAGGGTACAACCTTATGTAGGTTTATAGCATCACGTAGGAGAATTTCGATATCTAAAAAAATGACAGACTAACGAATTTTATTATCGATTTTTTACAGAAAATTTTCATCATTTATTCAAAAGAAAAATAGAAGGGGGTCCTTTATAAAAAAAATCCCTATGTGGTGCCATAGAGACGGGATTTTCAAACAGTTTACGACTTGGCGCATGCAAATCAGATGTATAGTTTTTCTGATATGCTATCAACCAGGTTGAAAAATGTACTTTTGAGAAAAACGCGTTCAAAGTTTTGCTGAAGGATAAAATTCAACATACAAACAAAAAATTTTAAACCGCTGTATCTTCGTCAATCTTACAAATTTTTTAAAAATATTTGGTGAGAGCATTCTTAACAAATGCATCTTTCAGAAAATGAAAAAAGAAGACAAATATTTTTTCACAGTGGTCTGGGGGCCTTAAGTTAAAACTTGTAATAAATTAAAACTACACATATCCGCTAAAATTCCCTGATAATATTTTGATGAAGCCCTTGAACATGTTTTGTATATGCCCTTCATTGCTACATCTGCATGGCAGGTGATTTGAATTCTAACTCGAACATACCTAGGTATTGTTTTCCACTAGGTACGGAATATGGCAGTAAAAATAAATAATATTTATTGTAAAACATATTGATTGTATTACGTGTTTGTATATATCTACTTCTTTTATTTGATTAATTACACCAACATGTTTCAGAAAAACCTTTCCATCGTCAGGGTGTTGAATAACTGTCAAAATATCAGAATGAAATGTCTTTTGTTTCTTGTTTTTCTAAATTATTCAAATAATTATTTTTAAATATTATTACTGAAGTTCTTGATTACTCTCAATTATTGGAAAAAATTTTAGAATTGGGCTAGTAGTTAAATTTAATCGATTAATAATAATATTTTGTTTACTACTTATTACTTTTTTTTGTATGTATGTATGTATGTATGTATGTATGTATTATGTATGTATGTAGTAAAGCATGTAATATTACTAATATTAGGTCCTTACATATGAAATTCACGTTTTGCCGTACTGGCAAATTTGATCTCAAATATCTTCTCTTTGGTTAGGAATTCCAAATCCAAATTTATACAGCTATTTACTCATGTATTTGTGTTTTGAAAATTATAATTCATTTGTTTTTTCCTCAATTGTTTTTTTCTTTGCGTCACTCAGTTTACAAAATGAAAAACTTGAAATATCGCGTTATTTACGAGTACGAGTTCCACCGTGGCACCAGTGCTGCAGAAACGGCTCGAAGGATTAATGATGTGTATGGCGACGGTGCCGCAAAAGAAAACACAGTGCGTTTTTGGTTCCAACGTTTTCGTTCTGGAAATTTCGACCTGCAGAACAAGCCCCGTGGACGGCCGGAGACCAAAGTTGATAATGAAGAATTGAAGGCTATTGTGGAAGCGGATCCATCGCAAACCACATCCGAGTTAGCTGCAGGCTGCGGTGTTAGTGATAAAACTGTTTTAATCCACTTGAAGCAAATTGGTAAGGTGAAAAAGCTTGAAAGGTGGGTACCTCACGAATTGAGTGAAGCAAATCAACAAACGCGCGTTGACTGCTGCGTTGCATTACTCAACCGGCACAATAATGAAGGGATTTTAAATCGAATCATTACCTGTGATGAAAAGTGGATCCTGTACGATAATCGGAAGCGCTCATCGCAATGGCTGAACCCTGCCGAACCAGCCAAACCATGCCCCAAGCGAAAATTGACTCCAAAAAAGTTACTTGTGAGCGTTTGGTGGACTAGTGCTGGTGTCGTTCACTACAGCTTTCTTAAATCTGGCCAGACGATTACGGCAGATGTCTATTGTCAGCAACTGCAAACCATGATGGAAAAGCTAGCTGCTAAACAATCGAGGCTGGGTAATCGCTCTAGGCCACTGCTGCTTCATGATAACGCTAGACCACACACTGCACAACAGACGGCTACCAAATTAGAGGAGCTTCAATTGGAATGTCTAAGACATCCACCGTACTCTCCGGACCTTGCCCCAATAGATTACAATTTTTTTCGAAATTTGGATAACTTCTTGCAAAGGAAAAAATTCAACTCCGATGGGGCAGTCCAAACCGCCTTCAAAGATTTTATCGATTCCCGTCCGAATGGTTTTTTAAGTAAAGGGATCGATGAACTACCTATGAGATGGCAAAAGTGCATAGATAGCAATGGTACATACTTTGATTAAATAAATATATTATAATAAAAAAAATCGGCTTTATGTTCCTCCCATACTAAACGTCAATTTCATATGTAAGGACCTAATATTACATGCTTTACTAATTTCTAATGATTCTAAATTAGTCAATTTAAGACCAAAAATATTTATGTGTAAATTAGAAAGTCCTAAATTTTTATCAAAACCGTGATCATTTTCTAATAAATGATTTGAAAATTCAGAAAAACCATGATTATTCAGACATCTTAAATGATTGATTATTCAAATAATTTAGACAAACAAGAAACAAAAGTGTCCATAGGTTTTCACGGCCGTTCAGAATCTTCTGTGTATAGTTTTCTGGGATATTCTGCCGTGTATATGTGACATATATAGTACGTGTATAGTCACATATACACAGCAGAATATCCCAGAAAACTATACACAGAAGAAACAAAAGACATTTCATTCTGAAAATTTGACAGTTATACAACACCCTGACGATGGGAAGGTTTTTCTGAAACATGTTGGTGTAATTAATCAAATAAAAGAAGTAGATATATAGTGTGTACCAGAGCTAGCAGCAGAAACTTTGCCATTAGATTACTACCTATGTTTTGAGTCTAAAATGTTCAAGCAACCATGACCTAATATCAATAGTTATGGAGATATGCAATATCAAAGATTTCATTTTTTTTCAATATTTCTGACTTATTTTTTACAAAAAGTTGGAACTATCATTACATTAGTATCTTAAATCAATTATGAAAAATTCATTTGCTTCAACACAACTTAAATAAAATAATAAAAACCTTGAAAAAAAATATTTTTTCATTATTGCAAGGTTTTTATTATTTTATTCAACGTGTATTAAAGCGTATGAATTTTTCATAATCGACATAAGTTACTGTAATGATAGTTCAACATTTTGCAAAAAAATAAGTCAGAAATATTGAAAAAAAAATGCAATCTTTGGTATCGCATATCTCCATAACTATCGATATTAGGTCATGGTTGCTTGAACATTTTAAACTCATAACTTAGGCAATAATCTACCGGCAAAGTTTCTGCTCTCAAAGCTCTGGTACTCCCTGTATACAAATAATACGATCAATTTTTTTTTAAATGTCAATCTACAATGTTGCTGAATCAATTGAAAAAATAATATTAATTGTATTCTGCTTCAGCGAATGATTGGAATGAGCTCAGTAGGAGAATAGCAGAATTGGTCATGGATGCTGTTCCTCTTCCTGAGAGACCCAACAGATGTGAAGATTTATCAACATTTTCTCAATTCCGCATGGGTAACCCTAATTGATTTGTTAACACAATAACACTCACATTATAGCTGGTGATAGGTTACTAACTTAATCACTTTGCAGAGATTACTTATTTAAAATAACATTATTTTAGTTGGTACTAACTTTATTTGTAACTTTTATTGCCCTTATAGTATTGTTGCACGTTTTTTAAATCTTTTTGACACTCATGGGACAATTGAGCTTAGTCCACACTGGGGAATGCAATCCCGATCCCGCGAGATCTCGTGGCATTTTATGAGATCAATCCCGAACCGAAAAATCGGACAAGATTATCGGGATTGATCAGCATTTTTTATGTTTTGTATGTTTAATTGTATATGTCTATAGAGCTTTTAGTAAGTACTTAAAACTTATGTTCATGTCACATTCAAATAATGAAAAAAGCTTTGAATAATATTTGCTGTATTTTATCAACCTAAAATAGTAATAAAAACTACTACTAGTTAGTAGTTTTTACTCTACTACATTGATGATTTTTCTGCTCTTACGTTTCGATAAACTCGTTAGAATAAATAGATATGCAGCATCATAACCCTTTTGGGCGACATGTGATATGTGAGTCCCGGTGTGTACGTACACGTCAAATGACCGCGTCATTGAGCGCCGAAACATGAGCGTAGATGTTTTAATTTTTTGAACACTGACGTTATTTATTGCAAAGAACTCCTTTATTTTAAATATAAAAATTAAAAAAAAACACAATGTTTTTTATGAGAGTTCAATATTTTATTAGTCTCTTACAGGACGATCGTTTCGGCTGTTTAGGCCATTATCAACTGATAAACATAACTATTATTCTTGAGTTTATATACAAATATTTTGGAAAAACCTTAATAATAATACAGAGGATACAGTTAATAGCTTTACAAATACATAAAATAGTTGGGTGTTTACCTTTTTAAATTATTAAGATATGGGCAATTAAACATTATAAGGATGGATTTCAGGTAGTAAAGGTATTCTCAAAATTGCTGAATATAATTTTGAGAATAACTTACCTTGAAATACCAGATCAATACAACAAGTTCAGGTGACATTTTCATTATAATTTATATCAGTGAAAGCAACAGATAAATTATAAAATATAAGTGATTATTGAAGGCTATATTTTTTAAAAACGTAGATACCTCAAAAACAATTTTTTATGTAGTATTAAATATATTTAGAAGGGGAGAATAACAAATATTAAGCTGTTCGTTAATCAAATTATTCTTTAAATTTTTATTTATTTCCAGCTGTTCCAAAATATTTAGTTTAAATCCTTTGTCACAAAAATGTAAGGGAATTGGTTTATTATCTGGAGATATGTTATGTTTATTCTGGATTAAATGTTTAGCAAATTGAGATGTTTCTATTTTATTGTGTATAATGATCTCTTGTTCAATATAGCATGTATTAAAGGATCTTCCTGTCTGACCAATATATATTGCGTCACAGTCGTTACATTGAAGTTTGTAAACTCCCGATTTTTTCAGTTTGTCAACTTTATTTTTACAATTCTTTAAATGGTTACCAAGTTTATTGTTAATTTTGTAAGCTACGTTAATATTTTCTTTTTTGAGGGATTTTTTAAGTTTTTGAGATGTATTACCAAAAAATTCTATCGTACCTGAAGTAAAAACATTTGTGTTATTTTTTATGATCTTTGGAAATATAGCCAGTAAATTATTTTTATACATTTTTTATTTAAAATACTTGTTATATCTTTTTTATTAAAACCATTACTATTTGCAATATTTATTATGATATTTAATTCCTTGTTGTATGATTCTTGGTCTAATGGTACATTTAATAATCTATGTATCATTGCGTTATATGCTGATAGTTTATGGGGCCATGGATGCATACTTGTAGCATGTATAGTTACGTCAGTATATGTCGGTTTTCTATAAATACTAAATTGATGCTTGCCTTTTACTTTCTTAATAGTTAAATCTAGAAAATTGAGGGATCCATTAACTTCTTGTTCTAATGTAAATTTTATGTTGGTATGTAACGAATTAACATATTCTAAGAATTTATTTAGTTGCCTAACAGAACCTGTCCAAAAAATCAGGATATCATCAACATATCTGTAGTAATAACATATATTATTAGAAAAAACCGAGTTTAATATAATATTTTCTAAATAATCCATAAATACCTCAGCCATTAAACAGCTTAAGGGCGAACCCATCGGTAGACCGTCTTTTTGTTGATAGACATTGTTATTAAAATTAAAATAATTTGTTTCAAGACACAGTTTGACCAATGTAAGTATTTCATTTGCAATAACCGGGTTAACTTAATTTTGAAGAAGAATATTGTCTATAATATTAATACATTGTTTAATTGGAACATTCGTGAATAAAGACGTCACATCCAGTGAAATAAATTTAGAGTTGTCTGGTAGGTCCATGTCTTTTATTTTATTTACTAAATCAGTTTTTCAGGAATTCAGTATTTTAGCTATCTTTACCGTAGGGGTATTAACAAACGAGACAACAGGTCTAATCGGTATGTCTTTTTTGTGTATTTTAGCTAGCCCATATAGGCTAGGGGGTCTGGGATTCATTACAAAAAGTGTGTTTTTTTGGTAAGTTCTAGGAAAAATAGCATTGCACTTATTTATTACGTCTTTAACTATTTTAGCAAATTTTTCAGTAGGGTCTTTACGTAGTATTATAAAGTCATTAGGATTTAAAAAGTCGTTTATTTTTTTTGTCGTAGTCTATTTTTTTAATAATAACTGCCGTGTTGCCTTTATCAGCTTTAGTTATAATTAAATTGTTTGTTTGGATCTTATGTTTTAGTTGCTTTAAAGTTTTAAGTTCACTATTATAGTGAGTGTTGTGCTTATAGGTCGACATTTCTTTTTTAATTAATTTTGTTGTTTGGTATTTAGCTAGACTATTAGATTTAATATTTTTTAAATAAACTTTTTGAGGTATCTACGTTTTTAAAAAATATAGCCTTCAATAATCACTTATATTTTATAATTTATTTGTTGCTTTCACTGATATAAATTATAATGAAAATGTCACCTGAACTTGTTGTATTGACCTGGTATTCCCGTAATCAGCAATTTTGAGAATACCTTTACAACCTGAAATCCATCCATATAATGTTTAATTGCCATTATCTTAATAATTTAAAAAGGTAAACACCCAACTATTTTATGTATTTGTAAAGCTATTAACTGTATCCTCTGTATTATTATTAAGGTTTTTCCAAAATATTAGGTCCTTACATATGAAATTGACGTTTAGTATGGGAGGAACATAAAGTCGATTTTTTTTTATTATAATATATTTATTTAATCAAAGTATGTACCATTGCTATCTATGCACTTTTGCCATCTCATAGGTAGTTCATCGATCCCTTTACTAAAAAAACCATTCGGAAGGGAATCAATAAAATCTTTGAAGGCGGTTTGGACTGCCCCATCGGAGTTGAATTTTTTCCTTTGCAAGAAGTTATCCAAATTTCAAAAAAATGGTAATCTGTTGGGGCAAGGTCCGGAGAGTACGGTGGATGTCTTAGACATTCCAATTGAAGCTCCTCTAATTTGGTAGCCGTCTGTTGTGCAGTGTGTGGTCTAGCGTTGTCATGAAGCAGCAGTGGCCTAGAGCGATTAACCAGCCTCGGTTGTTTAGCAGCTAGCTTTTCCATCATGGTTTGCAGTTGCTGACAATAGACATCTGCCGTAATCGTCTGGCCAGATTTAAGAAAGCTGTAGTGAACGACACCAGCACTAGTCCACCAAACGCTCACAAGTAACTCGCGTTTGTTGATTTGCTTCACTCAATTCGTGAGGTACCCACCTTTCAAGCTTTTTCACCTTACCAATTTGCTTCAAGTGGATTAAAACAGTTTTATCACTAACACCGCAGCCTGTAGCTAACTCGGATGTGGTTTGCGATGGATTCCGCTTCCACAATAGCCTTCAATTCTTCATTATCAACTTTGGTCTCCGGCCGTCCACGGGGCTTGTTCTGCAGGTCGAAATTTCCAGAACGAAAACGTTGGAACCAAAAACGCACTGTGTTTTCTTTTGCGGCACCGTCGCCATACACATCATTAATCCTTCGAGCCGTTTCTGCAGCACTGGTGCCACGGTGGAACTCGTACTCGTAAATAACGCGATATTTCAAGTTTTTCATTTTGTAAACTGAGTCTCGCAAAGAAAAAAACAATTGAGGAAAAAACAAATGAATTATAATTTTCAAAACACAAATACATGAGTAAATAGCTGTAAAAATTTGGATTTGGAATTCCTAACCAAAGAGAAGATATTTGAGATCAAATTTGCCAGTACGGTAAAACGTCAATTTCATATGTAAGGACCTAATATTTGTATATAAACTCAAGAGTAATTGCTATGTTTATCAGTTGATAAACATAGCAATTATGATTGTCCTGTAAGAGACTAATAAAATATTGAACTCTCATAAAAAACATTGTGTTTTTTTTAATTTTTATATTTATGAGCGTAGATGTTGACACGACATGCCGCGTGGAATGTTGCGCGGTTTTGTTCTTTAAAATTTTATAATAGAATGACTTCCCTAATCGTTGATGTACCTACTTTATGATCATATGTACATCATTAATGAGTGTTTAATATTTTCAAAGCTTCAGCATTGCGACCCACAACGCTACCCAATCAGCGTAGTTCAACATGTGGGCGAGGACTTCAGAATTTTGTGGACTTCAACAACAACCATCTGGAGCCTGCAACCTTCCATGGCCTGCAACGGAGTTTGAGTGAGTAACAAAATACTTATGAAAATATCTTTAAAAGTCAGCAGTGCTATTTCTAAATTCATTTCCTCCGTAATATTCTAAGGTTTTCAATCTCTCAGAATCTTTTATGTAAAGTTTTGTCATGTTTATCCTCCTTTTTGTCCAATGCTTTAGACCTCTTTACAAAGTCCATAATTACGGCTGATGTCGCTGATGTATCAATCAGTGGCAAAATAGCCCAGAAATCTCATGACACAGAAGATTATTTACTTCCCTATCTATTAACCAATTAAATAAGAGCCTCAGAAAATTATGTTTTTTTGTGAATACATATACCTACTCTTTTGTATACTATTTAATGTCGACCTTTTCCTATATCGGGATCGACACCTTGTCACCTCCATTTGAAAGCAACATTTTGGAGACTAGTCAATATTTGCATTTGGGTAATATGAGAGATTTCAGTCTATCAGTTTGAGTTTCTAGTTATCTACACTGAGTTATCTTTCAAGAAAAGACAGATTCTCAAATATATTTCTGATATATTTCAGAAAATTTGTATATACAGGGTTATTTGAAAAACATTAATAACCTCGCAGGACTATACTCCTGCCTTGATTATGAGTCGAAAATGTTCAAGCTATCATGACCTAATATCAATAGTTATGGAGATAAGCGACATCTAAGTTTTTTCAATATTTCTGACTTATTTTTTGTAAAACGTTGGACCATCATTACAGTAACTTATATCGATTACGAAAAATTAATTTGTTTCAATACAAGTTAAACAATATGGTAAAAACCCTGAAAATTTTCCAATTGAATTGTTTTCCAATTGGAATTCGAAGGTTTTTATTATTTTATTTGACTTGTATTAAAGGGAATGAATTTTTCATATTTGATATAAGTTACTGTAATGACAGGCCAACGTTTTACAAAAAATAAGTCAGAAATATTGAAAAAACTTAGATGTCGGTTATCTCCATAACTATTGATATTATGTCATGATAGCTTGAACATTTTCGACTTATAATCAAGGCAGGAGTATAGTCCTGCGAGGTTATTAATGTTTTACAAATAACCCTGTATGAATTTTCTGAATTATATCAGAAATATATCTGAGAATCTGTATTTTCTTGAAAGATAACTCAGTGGAGGTCAACTGGCGGCTATCTTTCCATATTTTGGGCAGTCTGAATGTATATGATCGCTGTGTGCGACAGATCTCTTCAGTTTTATCTTCTGTGTCTAACCCATCTCGATACATCTTCCACGTCGCACGTTAATCTTAAAATGGTGATTCTATATATGTACATTGTGATGTCTTTAAAATGTGAGAAATAATTAGAAACAATTAATTACATGGGACACACAATCAGAAAAGATATAATTGGACATAAAATCACCTCAAACACACACAGACCAATTTAGCCGAGAACAATGAGATCTCAGGGAGGTTCATTAAATGTATTAAAATTTACTCAAATTAAATTTCAGGTAATTCAATACAATGGCAGATTTGTACATAAACTAGAATAAACTTTTAATTTTTACATTTCATATATTAAAAAAAGTTATGTGAACAGTTTTAACATGATCATCATTACAAATGAATGATGCTTGATGATCAAAGTAGACTTATAACCATTATTCCATGTCTGAAACAAAAATGTGGGTAGTTTCTTCACTCCACAAAGAAGTGCAATGTCACTATATTTTGCCGATGTTCCACTGTAATGCTATGAAATATTATATATTAATATAAAATTTTCAGATCTCCGGCACAGACGGCAACCGGAAAATACAAATTTGAAGGTACCTATGTTTTTTTAATATCAGGGGAGCCTCCTAATGTCTAATAAATTATCCTCTAACGACTGCCGATAAATCAATGTGGAACAAAAGTTGTACAATATTTTTTCCAAGAATTAAGATCTCTGAATGGACTAAGGACTTTGACTTTCCCTCTAGGAATGCGGTTCAGATACCTGGCTGCCAATATTTTTTAACTTTTGACATAGAATATATATTCAGTGGTTTCCTAGTATAGTAAAACCCCGTTAATTCGAACCCCGATTTCAAATTCGAAATTTTTAAAACCCGCAAGTTCCGAAATATTAATTTCATAGTAAATTAACCCCGATAATTTTGAAACCCCGGTAACTCGTTATTCGAAATAATTTTTAGCCCCTTGCGCCATAAATCAATACGTTTTAGTCCACAAAATTAGAAATTTGACAAAATTAAAAAAAATATATTTCGATTTTTTTCCCAGGTAAGCACTACAGATATGTCAATTTCGGATACTTTAGTAACAGAAATGTGGCTGTTTTTGTATTAGCATAACTTTTTTCACAAGTTTTACGATTTTTGGCGAGTTTTCGATAGAATATTGACTATATATAAAATCACAAACAGAAAACAATCTGGTGACAACATGGCACATAACATTTTGTCCAGATTAAAAATATTTTGCTAACAAAATTTTTCACATTAAACATTTTCGTATTACGTAAATGTTTTCCACCACATATCTAATTTGTTTCGTCTATTTACTTTCTTATAAAAAACAAAATTAAAACATGACAAATTGCCATAATCGTAATATAACGACGCATGTGATTTTTCTCAAGTTTGCAGAAGAGCAGCTTGAAGTTTTATTTACATAAAAACACTTTATGTCACAGCTCGATAACTACAAAAGATTTTCCTTTAAAACTTGGGTTAGTCGATACCTTTCAAACTTCAAATGTAGTCAGCGCAGTACGACATTTTTACATGCTGCATTTTTATACGATCGCAAATCAGAACCGTCGTAATACCAACTTCGTATAACGACGGTTAAATTAATGAGAAAAAATACACTTTTTATTAGATGGCTTCTTTTTTCACTTTTTAACGATCCAAAAAATCAATATGGAATTTTTCTACGATCCTGATGAAATATCTGACGTTCCCAAGATTTATTTCAGCCCAGTGTAAAGAGGGTTGTTAACATTATGTTATATCTTTAAATATTCAGAAAGTATGCAAGTTCTGCATGCAGAACGGAGAGTCTCCGCTCGTGTTCAGGTCGCACAGCCTGAAGGACGATGTGGGATACGTGGTGTGCCCCATTCTCCAGAGATACACCTGCCCCACCTGCGGAGCGACAGGAGGACAGGCGCACACACTCAAGTATTGTCCTTTGAGGAAAAATGATGATTGTGAGTTGATATACATTTTTTAAAATTTTATCACCATAACAGGCTATATGAGGACCAACCGCTGAATCAATATTTCAAGTTGAACCAATATTGTATCATGGCACCTAACATCAATCACTTAAAATAAACCTAAAATCAACATGTTGAACAGCTTGACTTGATTCTCCAAATTCTAGGGAAAACTCTCTAATACATAATTCATTACTCAACGTGTATAATGATACATATTCTGAAATATCAATCTTGAACATATGCACATGCACAGGTACAAAACTAAATAATACTTTGTCTCTTGTTATAATGAAGATGATCACACCACGTGATTACTTTTAACATTTGAAATAGTATTATTTGTGCAACTAGTAAAACTTTATATATGTCATGTTTCAGCATTCAGTATCTCGGCTGTTCAGACGATGAGAATGGCCAACGGCAAGAAGCGTTCCCAATATTATTGAATTTTGTTTTTATCATTTTTATGGTGCATATACAGTACATAATTTTGTATAGAATACTTCATACACAAAGGATGTTTGAAAAATCCTGGGAAAAAAATAAAGAGATGAAAAGATAATCGAAAAAAGCTTCTGAATCAACATCAAATTTTTTTTCAAATTGAGGAGTACAATGATAGCTGATAAAATTTTGTTTATATTAATATCATTTCAATGGATCTTACAAACAACACATTATTCCCAACTATCATTTGACAGCAATAATAATCTGTTAAAGTTAACAGTCTTCCACAATGATGGTCATCTTCAATATCTCTTTGTCTGCTAATATAACAATTTGTACAGAGCAGTTTTATTTGACACATTATCCCCACAAGTTTCCAGCGTCAAGCATGTCTTAAATTTTCTAAACAAGTTTGAATACAAATTTATTGGTAGCCTATGCCCCAAATTTTACAGAATCCGTATTTCTGTGAGCATGGATAAATTAGAACTGATAAATTACCGTATATAAATAGTATAACCACTATAAATTTGCACATTATATTATCAAATTAAGCATAAGTACTGCATGGTGATAAAAATAAAAACTATTTTCCGAGAATTTTTCCAACATCCTTCATATAATTGTGCAACCAACATTACTTTATTTCCACATCCATGGTACAAAACTTGAATTTCTTTAAGTTTACTATATTACTAAGATATGTGATAAAATTGGAGATTGGCAGATTCACACTTGGCAGTATGATTATATACTGGTACGTAATCATGTTTGCAAACTAAAAAATGTTATGTTAATGTTGATCTGGCATGGCACAAAAATGAATTTTTTATTTAAATTGTGGCATTTAAAAGACTAAATATCTCAATACTGAGCTTTGTAGAGGAAGGCAGGCTGGCCTAAGACTGCTCGTATTTTACACACTGTTCATTTAATGTAACACAATGAAGATATAAATATTAGAAAACAAGTGCATAACTAAACTAACTTGGAACACAAACTAACTCTTTTATTTATTATACGGACAACTTTGTAAGTTCTACAATCATATCAGCTTCTTCTAGTTACTTGTAGAAACAAGGGTGAATTGTGAAACTTTAGATTTTATGTTCGGGTTGTTACAAGGCATGAAACGTGTGTTCCCCAGTTCCCAATGTTCTAAATTTTATTTTAATAAACACGCTGTGTAAGTAAAAGTATCTATATATATTATATTAAACACATATTCTTTTATATACAAAAGTATTCATTTTATTGTAAATATTTAAGAATTTTTATATCCTGTTTTACCTCAAAGGCTTTTAAAATGATATTTTTATATTAAAGAATTATCTTACTGTATTTTGTAATGTGAAAGGCAGACTCTCAATTATCCCGAATCGCATTTTGACCGGGTGGCGGATTAATCAGGATAGTTTTTTTAATAGCATTTTACAGTAAAACACCGTTAATTCAAAATTCTTCATAATTCAAAATTTTTCCAAATGTCAATTTAAAGTAGGTTAATTCGAAAACCCCTGTAATTTGTAATACTTTTAAGCCAACACGGACATTTTTCACAAAATTAATGAATTTTTTTCATGAGCTTTATGACTTTTGGGGAATCGCAATCGCATCGCGTATTTTTTTCGGTACCTTGAATTTCGAATAAACGGGGTTCCACAAACCTTATTAGAAATGTTTTTTAGGTCCCTTGAATTTCGAGTTCACGAGGTTCTATTGTAATATGTTAGTATAATTTTTCATTTTACTATGAAATTGCGGATCTGTGTATTCTAAATTAAGTATAATATAAAATAAAATAATCCTTAAAGAGGAGAATTTTTTTTATATTATAATTTTTGTTTTTTATTTTTCGTCACAAAATATTTTTTGTTTACAGTTGTAGTTGCAATTTCAGAGCATAGTTGTATGATATTTAAAATGTCACAAACAGATACGAACCCGGAACATTTCCAATTTATTTCACTGTGACCCCGGATAATTGAGAGGACACTATATTAAGAAATGTGTTCATAATACATTTATAAAAATGACCAAAAAAACATTCCAAATATTAAACTAATTTAAAACTGTCAGTTTGAGAATTTAATATATTTTTATTTGTTAGCGAAAATGTTTTTATATTAAAATAATTTGCTTATTGGAAGGTTAAAACCTGTTCTATTTTTTAGTCAATATATAATATTATTGTCCCGTTGTTAGTGCAGAAATATGGTTTGAGATTTTGTTGTTTGAAAATATGGAAGTGAAGGAAAATACAGATTTTTTTTTGTTAAATATAATATATTATATTTTGTTAAATCAAATGGGTGCATAATATGTTTATGATGTTAAACATAAATGTTTTTCAAACTGTTTACCACCAGTGGCTTTGCAACAAATCGGCAGGCCCTCTGACAAACACGTCTCAAGAAAACACCATATTTAATTTTTTTCTCGATTGAAAAAATTGTTTTTTTTTTCATTTTTACTTATAATTTCTATTATTATTTTTTTACTGTTAACCAAATTAAACTTTTAATATCTTTGAAATGGTTAATGTAAGGCGCAGACAGCTACAATCTTGGGTTGGGTCTACATACACCGCAGAATTATTTAATATTATAATTAGGATGTACACCAATTCATTCATTCACCAGTAAGATTTTTAAAACTGTGCTCTGGATTTTTGAATTTGTTCAGTGAATCTGCTCACTTGTGCGACGGCTCAGATAGCTAAGCCATACACATTATATATCATTAATCACATATAATTCAGAAATTACAATACTTATAAGGATACAGTAATTAGAGAAGAAATACATGAAGTATCAGTATAGTGTATGTTTCGCTAAAGAAGCAATAGATGACATGAATAACCTAATAAAGGCACAAATCATTACTAACTATTTGCACTTTTGACAACATGTAATTTTTTCATTGAGTGATAAAATTGATTATACCTTACTTTGATTACAATAATGTAATTTCATAGAATGTTTATTTTACCTGTGTAATTATGTGTCTAGAAAATTCATAGATAAATTCATTCATAGATAAAGTTATGTTCGTTATAATAGCTAGTGACCTGCAACTCAACAGAGTTGTTTTGAACAAGTGCCCCTCATATATTGTGCAACAAATTAAAAACAATGTAAATCAATTTCTATAATAATTTGTGATTATTTCATTAATTTTTTGAAGAATTTTTTGTTTTTGTAACAAAAACAATGTAATTTTTAATAACAGCGAAAATCAATTATTTCAATATCTAAACATTTTTTCATAATTATAGACAACTAATAATTTTTTTCAATGTGCTATCTCAAATGTGAAGTAAGTGGTGACACTAAGAAGATATTTTTAAAATATTTAATATCAATTTTGGAGTACATAATTATTTTCGTTAACTACTTTTTTTTTTAATGTGAATGACCAAATGTTACCTCAACTCTGTGATTGTATTTTGTGTGTGATAATAGCTCAGTTGACTTATTATTTTTAATAAATAAAAACATATTTGTATTTTTTTCTTACTTTCCTCAATTTCCTACAATGTTTTTAAAAATCTACTTTTTGATTTTGATGGAACTCCAATCACTAAAATTTAAGGTCTTATAGCACAAAAGTTCATCTAAAAACAGGAGTTGCTGATTTAAGTTTGCAAATTTATTAAAAATATATGGTTCTATCTATTTCGCAAAGCAAAATTTTCCAAGAACTGTAGGAAGTGTAATAATCTAAAATGTATGGTATGAATTTGAAGTTAATATTGGTTAATATAATAATAATAACATCTACATTATTGTGTTACCAACAAAACACATTTGCACACAGTAGCAAAAAATACGTGAGTTATTTTACATGATCTATCAAATTTTCAACACATGCACAGAACAATAACAAATTAAAACACATAATATTGCACACAATGTCATCACACACATCGCATCAGCTCTGATGATGAACACTGCAATGCTATCCGAAACATCGACCAGAAAGGTCAATGCAGAATATCCCATAAAACTCCATCTAGAAAATATTATGTAATATGATATTTCGTTTGCCGAAGTTGAAAAATTTTAATAAAACATTTTTGATGAATGCAAGACGCTCTTTAAGGGAATTATGGAATTTTTCATAAACAAAATTCATTTAAATTAGGCTGGAATGGAAGGAATGTCCAGGGGGAAATGTTGCCTGTGTTACCGTCGGGTCCTAAAGAATAATTATGCAAAATTTGGACAACAAATATAGATATATATATATATATATATATATATATATATATATATATATATATATAATATTAGAAAAGAAATCAACTCACCAGAAAACACCCACCATTAATACAAACATTAAAAACTCATTAGCGCCAAACAAATTGTCAATTACACCCTCCATTAACATAAACATTAAAAACTCATTAGCGCCCAGCAACTACCAAATCCCCCAAAAATAGATAGAATTCTTATAAGCAACACCAACAAAGGACTACCACATTTTTCAAATTAAATTTACTTGGCTCTGAGCTGTCGGCCTTAAACAACGTTTTCACATGAATGATAACAGTAAGCCAGCTATTTTATAAGATATTATCACGTCTTTGCAAGGTCCAAAAGTACTTGCAAGTACCTGTTTTTCATTGCATTTGAGTACTACTAGTAAAATGCCATATTTAATACTATTTATGTGTAAAATTTCTGTCGCGAACTTTGCCTTTGCCGTCTTATTTAAAATGATGTGCATTTTATAAAAAAAGTATATATATATATGTATATAAAAAATTAAAAATTAGTAAATATTAAAAAAAAACACAATATTAGATATAATCCCTCTGGAATACCAAGGGATATTTTTTTTTTTTTTTTTTTTAAATTTAATGGCTTGTCACCCAGTAAAAGGATGTTATTGCCAAAAACTAGTCAATAGGTCATCGACATAAACATTACAGCTCAATGCAATTACTCTCTAAAAATCGTAGTAACACTTTTAATACTTCCCGTCGGCAGTCTGTAAGCAAGAGCTGGATATTTGTAGGGAAAGGGACATTAAGATCTGCAAGATCCTGGAGTAGGGACTGAGTACCGACATTTAGAATGCAATTGAAAAACAAGTGGTTCAAATCCTCCTCCTCTTGTCCACACTCACAGATTGAGGAGTTAAGAACATGAATTTTTGCAAGGTGTAAGCGGATAGAGCAATGACCCAGACGCATTCGGCAAACCATTGAAGTCTCCCTCTTGCTCAATCTGATCCTGTGAAACCAGGTTCGAGATGGGATAAGTGGCTGAATAGCGGCGTAGTGTCGACCTTTTGACATTTTAGTGAGGTCCCAATGAGACTGCCACTGAAGTGCGGCATCGTTTCTTGTAATATTGAAAAGATCGCTCACTGGAATAGTGGAAAATGTGGCATCCCCCTGTGAGATTGCATTTTTAGCCAGCGAGTCTACCATTTCATTACCAGGGATGCCTACATGACTCGGAATCCAAGCCAAAACAATTTCAAATTTATCCAAGGAAAGGTCGTGAATTATACTCCGAATTTCCATGCAGATCTGATCATCAGGGTGCCGAAAGGGGCTGGATTTAATTTTGAGCAGAGAACTTAAGGAATCTGAAAGAATAAGGCACTTCTTTGATTGTTTTGGTTTACATGATTTTAGCGCTTCTCGGATTGCCAAGCACTCAGCAGTAAAAATGGATGTCTCTTTAGGGAGTTGAAATATACCTTGGATACCATCATTTGGACAATAAAACGCAGCACCCGTGCAGCCGGTTGCCTGGAGTTTGGATCCGTCAGTGAAAATTTGAGTCCAGCCATACCATTCTTTATTTATTATTTCAGAAAATATTCTCTTAGGGTTAGGAGTGAATTTGTCAATTCCCAAGGAAATGACTTTAGGGGAAAAAATGTGATTAGAAAAAGGAAATTTGTAGATAGGGAGAACAGGGTTTGATTGAACTCGAGGGATGAAACTCCCCAATCTGGAGAAGCTCCGAGTCAAAAGAGGAGGAGTTTTGCCTTTCCAATATGCACTTGACTTTGTGAGATCAAGGAGGGATTGAGAAATAGCAAGAATAGGGTGGTTGGGGACCCTGAAACACTTTATAGTAAAATTGTCAGCTAAATATTGCCTTCTGATTGCGAGAGGGGGCTCCAATGTTTCCACCTGCAATGCATTAATCGGAGATGATCTCATGGCTCCAATAATCAACCTCAAGCATTTTGACTGAATTTTGTCTAGTTTTATTCCTAAATATTTCGGAAGAGGATCAAGCAAAAAACTAGCATAATCTATATGGTTCCGGATAAAGGCATTATACATGAGTTTCAGAGTTAAAGGATGAGATCCCCACCATACACCTGATGTCGCACGGAGGAGGTTCAATTTCGTTTCGCACTTAGAGACCATGGAGTTTACTTGGGAGGCCCAATTTAATTTTCTATTGAAGATAATGCCTAAAAATTTTATTTCATTGGCGAGTGGGATACTGAAGCCATCAAATGTGACACACGTCTGGGAAATACGATGTTTTCTTGAGAAAACTATGGCCTGACTTTTTGAGGGGGCCATTTCGAGTCCATTGGAGATAAGCCAGGAGTTGAGCCCCGAGAGAGCTCTAGCAAGCTTCTTTAAAGCAACATGTATATCCTTATCAGAGCAGTAAATTGCTATGTCATCCGCGTATTGGAGTATGGAGCATATCTCTCGAATGGACTCTTCAAGGTCAGCAGTAAATAAACTATACAGAAGGGGGCTGAGGACCGAACCTTGCGGGAGTCCCTTCCAAAGATTTCTGATTAATTTATGAGACGGACCATCTATTAAGATCGTCCTTTCACATAAAATATTAAAGACTAGTTGTACTAATTTTAATGGAAGACCCAGTTTTATAAGCTTATATTTTAATAAGATAGGGCTCACATTGTCATACGCACCACGAATGTCAATAAAGGCTGCTGCAGTACACTTACCGAGAGAAAGAGATATTCTAATATCTGAGGTAAGAATACTCAGGTTGTCAAAAACAGATTTCTTTTTGCGAAAACCAAATTGAGAGGACGAAAGGAGTTCATTATGTTCTGCATACCAATCAATACGGTTTTTAATCATATGTTCAACCACCTTCAGCATGCAAGAAGATAGGGCTATTGGGCGGTAAGAGCATCCAAAATCTGGGTCTTTATTTGGTTTTAGGATTGGGAGAACCAATTGGGCTTTCCATTCCTCAGGAATTTGTCCAGTTTCAAATATTTTATTAATGACAAATAAGTAATAATTTAAAGTGGAGGTGGGAAAATGTTGAATCATGATATAGGATATTTTATCCAGCCCGGGCGAGGAATTTTTAAGGTTTTGAAGAGGATAGGTTAATTCTTGAATAGCAAAAGGAGCATCCAACCAAGACGTGGGACTTGAAAAATGAGTTAAAGATGGAGATTCACTGATATGAGGCACATGTGGAGGTGCCAGATTGTCAGCAAACACTCCTAGCCATAGATTGTTGGAAGACCGTTTAACGGAAGGAATAAAAGATGAGCGATACTTACGGATCATTGTCCATACAGTAGAAATAGGAGTAGTGGGGGATATAGAAGTACAAAACTGTTGCCAACCCTTTCTTTTTTTCTTTCTTAAAAATTTTTTGGTTTGAGCCTGAGTTTTTTTGACAACTAAGTAATTAGCCATACTCATATCTTTTTTGTAGGTAGACATAGCAGTTTTACGCCTTCTTACGGCCTGGGTACATTCTTCATCCCACCAGGGGGGAGAGGCGGGGAATTTTGGGTTAGGGTTTGATTTTGGGATGCTTTTGTCTGCTGCATGTTGGATAATTGAAATTAATTGAGAAAATGTTGATTGAATTTCCTCAGAGGTAATATGCAAAGGGAGGGGAGCGGTAGAGGATTCAAGGAGTTCGCGGAAGTGGTTCCAATTTGCTTTTTTAAAATTAAATTTAGGAACTCTTTTTACAGGAGATTTGGGTGATTTTGAGACAAATGAGAGGATTATAGGGAAATGGTCACTAGAGTGTGGATCTCCTAGTATTGACCAACTGGTTGACGCTGCTAAGGAATTGGAACAGATAGACAGATCCACCGCACTGGCTCGTTGAGACGGGGAACTGAACCTAGTGGGAGAGCCATCATTGAGGATAATTAGGTTATTATCGTCAATGAATGAAATAATATTAGTTCCAGATCGATCACAAAACGCACTGCCCCATGACTGAGAGTGAGCATTGAGATCTCCAAGAATAAAAAAAGAAGAAGGAAGAAGAGAGATAACTGAGTTCCAAGCATCAATGTCGAATGTGCCATTGGGGGGGCAGTATACTGAAACATATCCCACATCATTGACTTTAGCACCTACTATTTGGAATGAGGGAAAGGACGGAAGAGGGATTTGAGAAAAGGAAAAGGAATTTTTTATAAGTAGGGCTACTCCGCCCTTGCCGTCTGGACGGTCATCCCTGAGACAGGAGAATCCTGGGATCTTAAACAGATAGTTCTGCTTAAACCAGGTCTCTGATATTGCTGCTATATCTATATTGTAAGTTTTTAGTAGAGAAACTATTTCATGTTTATTACAAACAGCACTACGGCTGTTCCACTGAAGGATTTGAACATCGGAGGCCATTATGAAGGGAGTTAAGAGATGAAATTATAGAAGCAGCGTTGGACGGTAAAGAATTGCTATTAGAAATTAAATTAATGAGTATCATAAGTAAAGTCTGAATAAAAGAAGAATTTTCATCGCTAATGGCATTTGACAGGGGAGTAGATGGTGGAAGAGTAGGAGTTTTTGTTGGTTGGCTAATATTAGAAGTAATGACATTGGATGGGTTAGAACTATAAGAGAACAGTTGATCATTATGTCCTTGTCTGTCATATCCCGGAGAGCTAGGAACTTTTGATTTAGGATTATGGTATACGGTTTTACGGACAGAGGTAGCAGGAAGATTAGGTGCAAAAAGGCAACTCTGGGGAGTTTGAGTAACGGGAGGTTGAGATGAGACATTGGCAAATGATTTTTTGGAAATCGAGAAAATTTTGGATGCTTGAAAATATGATGCATTGTTGGCGGCCATATATTGTTTTATGTTTTTTTGTCTGGTTAATTCTGGACATGAAAAACTAGTCGCCGTATGATTACCTGAACAGTTCACGCAGGTGGGGACATCGGGAGGATTTGGGCATTGATTGGTAAGATGATTTTCACCGCACTTGAAGCATCGAGGAGAGGATCTACATGTCACCTTAGAGTGTCCATAGCGGAGACAATTATAACACTGAATGGTTGGGAAAGTGTACAGTTCTACCGGCAGAGAATTGTACAAGAGATATACGTGAGAAGGAAGGGTTTGGCCTTCAAAAGTGAGGACCACTGTTTGTGATGGTTTCCATGTGACAGTACCAGAGGAAGTATCTTTATAGTTTAGGCGTCTAGCCTTTACAACTTTACCAATATTTTGTGAAGTAGAGATATACGAAATTATTTCTTCCTCTGAAAGATCAACGGATATGCCACGTACGAGACCCAGGCGGGTAACATTAAAGGATGGAACGTAAGCTTTGAATTTATTATTTTGTGAGTTGGTAAAACTTGATACAAAATTGTTTGCCAAAGCTCCTGATTCAAATTCAACAGAGATTTTATATCTACCTTCTGCCTTAATACCATCTGGGCGAATGCCTTTTGTTTTTTGTTGCAAAATATGTTTACCAAAATCGATTGGGTGGATTGTACCTCGTTCTGTTCTCTGAACATAGACCAGAAAAGGGGATACTGCTGAATTAGAGTACAACAGTTGAGGATGAGGAAGAGGACCCTGAGGAGCAGAAGAAGGCTCTAAAGCTGGGATTATTGAAGGCGTAGGGGAGATAGGAGGAGACGCAACGATGGTAGAGGGCTTAGGTCTTATTTTTGAAGATCTTTTTTCAATTTTCCTTTTTTTAAAAGCTGAAAAAGAGGAATCTTCTGAGGAATCCGAGTCCTCCAAAGGAAAACGCGATATTCCTCTTATGGTAGATGGTGAAGGATGAGGATCAGGGGGATCCGGAGGATCCGGAGGTCTTAAGTCCTCCATTAAGGATGTAGAAACGGAAATTCGTTAATATGCTACAATACAACAAAATATAAACTAAATACAAAGGGAAAAAAAGGTTATAAATATCTGTTTTATCCAAAATAAGTAATTATCCAAGAGAGCAAGCACAAACACAACTGTCACTTTGCAAACTTGCAACAATACTCACCAAGGGATATACGAAATAAGATAATAAGTACTTATATAAAGAAATAAGTACTTGCAATAAAAGTACCACATGTGTACCGCACGAACCAACCAGAAGATATCCGCTAGAATAGCTGAACATGCTGTGGACGCAAAAAACAAAAAGTTCACGTCATTTCTAGCACGCTATAACAGAAGGTTGTGATGAATCACCTGTTTCTATAGATTTTTTTTTTTTATTATTTTTATTTTGAACTCTAAGATGATTTAAATGCTACGCGGGAAAAATTGAGCTAAGCCCACCTATTGGGGCTAGTATTGGGAGGGAGTTAGTAGCGATTGATCGGATATAGGTTACGGGCACTTACTATTCAATTTTTATAAATCATATTGATCTTGTGGTAAAGCCGTGTTTGGTACAAATGGTTGACGATCGATGCGGTCCGAGCGGTCCGCATGTGCTTCACATAAAAAAGCTGAACATGGATTTCAGAGATTTAGGTCGCGTTTATTGCAGTTTAAGCCGTTAAAAAACCGATTAACGTCTACTCTAAGGTGACGATGATATTGACAGTTCCACGAGGTTTCTGAATTATTGACTTTTTTGCTCGGGTTTTGAAACCGTTTAAGAGCCGTATATCTTCATCTCGAGTGGATCCCCGTGCAACAGAGAGGCAGAATATTGAGCAAAACTAAGGAAGGCAGGTCTAATCGGGGGATCGCGAGAGGAAAACGCCCCATAAATTTTTTTATAGGAATTGGCCGTGAAGCACGGATTAAACGTATACGTTGTACCAGAGGGGTGACCTTAACTGAGCGGATAATGATTTATTTTCGTTTCGCGGGAATCGGATAACGTAGGCAGATAGAAAAGTTAACTATAATTCTATTATATTTATCTGTAGACTAACGCTCTTCAGGCTTTTACAACAGATAGGTAATTGTGCAATGACGGTATATACGGTTAGGAAAGAGATAACGATAACGTGTAAGCATATTAATGGCACGACAAGAAAATAAGATACTCGAATATAGATACAATATATTAGCTATGTAATCACTACAAACCTGTCCGACGTTAGCGTAGTTTCAACAGGACGGGTAACGTGTATACGATTGGCTATTCTAGCTCAGATTTCGCCGGGTTTGGTAGTAATAACCACAAAACATAATTGGAACAAGTGTATCTAGATAAGAATATTGTAAATAAAATAATATGAATTTGCGGCCCATATACACATGAAATAAAAGGATAAAGCGTATGGGGATCTTATAGATGGATGGATAAATGAAACAAATATATATAGGAGTAAATGCAAGTAAAAAGCAAGCATATAAGTACCAAAAACATAGGAGAACATAGTGTGATAGAAATTCGAAGACGGGAGGAACAATAATGTGAAGTGGAACGGATATAGCAAGAGCATGTAATAATGATAAACGTACAAATACAGACAACTACTTGAGACCGATTCGACAGATACTAGCAATCTTTCAACACACCTCTAAGAACATGGTGAGCGGTATATAGTTATCAGCGGAGGCGTCCAGTGCCTTGGCAATAAATGAGCACTGAATTAATCCGACGCCTTGCCTGCGGCACTGGAGGTTTATTTACTTATTTGTTTTATTTGTTTTCATTTATTGGGTTTCTTACAGCCATATAATTAATCAATCTTTGAAGAAAAGACAATAATTGATGCACAGAGTTTTGGGCCAATTACGCGAAAACACATACATACAATCGATAAAAGAATAATAAAAACATGTCCAATAGTGGGTTGTGTGAGTGTGTATCTGTGTGTTTATTTATTTGTTTATTTATTTTGTTTTGGGAAAAAATTAAAAGCAAAACGATCTAAAAAATCTTCCACTGAATTTAAAAATTTAATTTAACTTACATTAATAGTTTATTGTGTTATAGCGAATAGTACTCTTCCAGTATTATATTGTTCGAGAATATTCACTGTCTATGTAACATAGTTACTTTGTGGATCAATCTTACTGCCAATAAAAATAATAATAAATGGTTACAAATTATGTTTAAATTCCGCAACGGAGGGAGCTAATACGTCCCTGTGCGCGGAGTGCCGCGGGCAAAAGACAGGATTCATTGGATGATTCACGAGAAAAGATCGCCCAAAATTAATTTAAAATTAGGTATAGTACCTTTGGATGATTGTTATATCTAGGTATGCAGTGTGCACGTGGTGAATATATGGAAATTGATCCCATGATATAGCGGCCAAGAAACGTTAAATTTCCGATAAAGACGAGTGAAAATACGGGAGAACGGGACATGATAATGGTAGATAATGAAGAAACATCAACTATGATTAGGGGAGTACCCGATAGATTGTGGTTACGGTTGATCAAACGACAATATGGACTGAACTTAGAAATTAAATATTAAAAATTAATTATCGCGCTTGTGAAGCGAGTTCAAACCGTCTGAAGCCACCAAGTCCGTCCCAAAACGGGCACAGGGACGGAGATAGAGACGGCAACAGGAGGTGGGATCAACTGACATATCCGAGTGGGGATATGGTTTTTTTTTGCCAAATTGAATCTTAGGAACAAAGATTTAGGTTTCAAGGGGAGTAGAATATTGAAAATCCTGGAAACACACGACTTAGGACCTTTTCCCGCTAGGGGGGTTTTAAAATGTCAAGACGCAGCAGATTTCGGGCAGTTGGTGAACGTCTACGAGAGCGCGAAATCCGCGTCGGTTGTTTTTTTGAGTGAAAGTGACCGTCGACTTAGAGTGTCCCAGTGGTTATAGTGAAAATTATAGTTTAATTTCAAGTGAAAGTTGTGTACGGGTAAATATACTCTTCGACATTGTTTATTGCTCACGTTAAAAGAAAAGGGGGGTAAGGGTTTGATTTTATTTTATAAAGGGTAATTAATTTGGCATATTAGAACTTCGGAAATTACTGCGCTCTATTAAGTTGATTAGTCCGGCATATATAGAACTGATATTTGCAGATCTCCGGAAACTAGCTGTGCGTTATAAAGATACCTATTTTATGCTAAACACGCGGGAAATTGTTAAAAGATAAAAGGGTTGTTACTAACAGATTCGATTTTAAATAAGTCTTATAAAATTACCTATTTTTTTGCTAAAATTTAATTAATTTAACTTGGTCACATTTTAATTTTTACATTTGTAAGGCATATAATATTCCGTTATATGAAATGTTTCGATTAGACCGGATTTATTTTAGTTATTGAAAGGATATTTAGTTTATTTTAATAATTTCTCTTGTTTATGTTTAATAGTAAGAGTCCGTTAAAATTATAGCGAATAAATTCTGGGATTAAAATACGTTTTGTGAAAAATATATAGCTGATCTCGCGGGGTATCAGGTTCAGCCCATAATAATCTAGATTTTCATTTCGGTTAAAATTATATAGAGTAATTCCGTGAGAATCGGGGTTTATTTACAATTTTACAGATGTATGAAATTTCATTATTCTAAAAAATTATATAAAATAGTCTCGTGGGGGCCGGGGTTTATTTACGGTATACAGAAGTACAAGTTTCACTATTTTATAAAGTATATAAAATTGCTTCCGTTCGGCCCGGGTTATCTTATATTATATAGGAAAACATAGGTCCCGCGCTATTAAAACATATAAAAACGTTTCATGTGGCCGGGATTATTACGCGCGTTGGGGAAAGTCTATAAGGTAAAAAATATGTTTAATTTGATTCTGGTTATTTTATATTTTATGAAAGATATTTTCCTCGCGGACTTAAACTATGAAAAAATGTTTCAATTAGTTCTGGTTATACTTTAGGAGTGATGTAAACTTCGCGGTTGTATAATTTGGGGTACTTCGTATTGTACGAAAACGTAAATCTCGCGTATAAAAACGCGTATAAAAAAACGTATATCATGTACTCAAACATATAAAAACTTCTAGTACATTGTTTCGATAGACCGGGGTTGTATTATACTTATAAAGATGTTATAGGGCCTCGTTATATTGAAAATATATAAAAACCGCCTGGGGCCGGGTCTTCTTATTTATAAACTATATAAGATTTCGTTACATTTAGTTATATAAAATGCTATCATTCGGGAATTCGCGTTTCATTTTAAGCATGTATAAATATAGGGTCCCGTTTTAAACAATGTTAGTGTTTCGTTTAGAATTCGCGCCTTCATTTAGTAAATATGAAACATGTAGATTTCAATTGGAACTATTTTAAAATGTTTCGTTTAGAAATTCGCGTCTTGTATTATAAATGTGGAAATTATAGTATTCGTTTCGAGCTAAAACGTGTGAACATAGAAACACTACAGTTTTGACCGCTAATTTGTTTACTATGCCTAGGACATTCTTGCGGAGTATTAGACTTGATGGTAAAATTTAAACTCTTACTCTGTTTAAAATATACGTAGTGTCTCCGCCTAGATTGGCTTCACGATATACTTTATGAAATTTGTAAGTTCCGCTGTCCTAAAATTATATAAAATTACCTTCGTTTAGATCTGGTTATATCATATTCCTCGTGGAACGCGTAAACCTCGTTGTCCTGAAACTAAATAAGGATGTTTCATCTAGACCGGGTTCATTTTACACTTTAGGAAGAATATAAGTCCCGCGTCTTTCACTACATAAAATGGATTTGGTAAGATTGGGGTTGTTTATACTTGTAGAAATTACAGAATCCCGTTATTCCTAAACTATATTAAAATGATAAATTATATTAAAATGATTTAAACTATATTAAAGTTTGCCGGAGAGTGGATATCAAATATTCGAGATGATAATAAAATTATTTATTTTTTTTTTTTATTTATTTGTTTACGCCCATTAGGCTTTTACATAAAGAGTATAAAATAAATTTCAAAAAGCACATACATTAAAAGTTTCAGGAATAGCACCAAATCATGAGTATAAAAAATTAAAAATGTAGAGTAGGTAACGAGCAGCAATGCGTATAGGCTTTTACATGAAAAAAATATATCATAAAATTAAAAGAACATACATTAAACAATATAAATTACAAGTAGCAAATTATTAAAAGTACCGGAATAGCACCAAAACATGAGTACAGAAATTAAAAATATAAAGTACAAAGCGGCAATGTGTACGAAAGATATATATTACCCACCATTACATATTAACAGCTGAGGTCAGTAACGAAGCAGTATTGCCTCTTTAAGTGTAAACTTTACTTCCTCCAGACTGTCGACGAAGATGTCAATTATGCAACCATATTCATTACATTATATTAAGAATAATATAATTTTATTATCAATGCACAAATTTGGCAATGAACTACCTACATATGTCGACATTTTAAAACTATCTCTCTCAAAATTTAAAAAATCATTATACGATCATTTCTTTTCAAAATATTAAATTTTTATATAATGTCTTAAATTTTTTATATATATAGCTGGCTATTCAAATTTAATATTGCTATATTATCGGTGAGTAAAAATTTCTGAGATCACTACTTTACACTTTTGCATATATACTTTTTTTTTCATATTTTTCTAACCTCATTACGTTTAAACTATGTATATATACTTTTTTACATTTATACCCTTTATTTTTCTTTTACATTTAATCGTTTGTTGTATTTTAATTATGTATAAGCCTGCTACTTTACACTTTTGCATATATACTTTTTTTTTACATATATGTCTAACCTCATTATGTTTAAACTATGTATATATATACCTTTTTACATTTATACCCTTTATTTTTCTTTTACATTTAATCGTTTGTTGTATTTTAATTATGTATAAACCTGCTACTTTACACCTTTTTGCATATATACTTTTTTACATACATGTCTAACCTCATTATTTTTAAACTATGTATATATACTTTTTTACATTTATACCCTTTATTTTTCTTTTACATTTAATCGTTTGTTGTATTTTAATTATGTATAAACCTGCTACTTTACACTTTTTGCATATATACTTTTTTTTTACATATATGTCTAACCTCATTATGTTTAAACTATGTATATATATACTTTTTACATTTATACCCTTTATTTTTCTTTTACATTTAATCGTTTGTTGTATTTTAATTATGTATAAACCTGCTACTTTACACCTTTTTGCATATACACTTTTTTACATACATGTCTAACCTCATTATTTTTAAACTATGTATATATACCTTTTTACATTTATACCCTTTATTTTTCTTTTACATTTAATCGTTTGTTGTATTTTAATTATGTATAAACCTGTTGTAAAAGGCTATTAAGCCGTGTAATTAATTAATAATAATAATAATAATAATAATAATAATAATAATAATAATAATAATAATATTAAGAATAAAACTAAATCGGCGGACCCTAAAAGTAATATGTATTGACCTTATAAAGATGTAGACTAGTGGGGGTTTTATTATAGAAGCAATCAATTCTTTAACAACAACAAGTGGACAAGTGGTTGCTTCATGGGTTTGTTAAAACTTATAAATGGATGGAATCCTAGATTCAAAGCTTAATCCCGGTATTTCGGATAAATATAAGAATATGTAACACCAGAAAATAACGGGTAACGGGTTTTATGAAAAATATCGGTGCGTATAATCATTAGAGTATGATCATTAGAATTGGAGTCTAGTCTCGATGACCCGGGAAGTACGGATACGTAAGACGGAAATAAGGACTATGCAGTCTTATTTGCAGTATTATTAAGATATATAAATTGCAGTATTATTAAGATATATAAATACTTACAATTGTCGAGCTAGAGTCTAATTCCGGTATCTCGAGGAACATAAATTCAAGGAAAAGAAAATAATGTCTAGTTTCGGTTTGATTAAGGTATATACACCGTATAGTTGCCGAGGCTGGATACTAAGCCCCAGCTACGGAAACTTAAAAACGCGTGATGGCAGGATCAAAGGTTAGGTCGCGAACTATAGTTAATTAGGGGCCTGTGAATCGTATGCGCGTGCAAGGCAAGTGTTCGCAATCCTTAGGTCTAAAGTGAGGTACATAAAGTGAAACTACGATGCACTGGAATGGATATAATCGGCGGCAGATGGGTAAGTCATGTCATCCTCTTTCCGTTTGAGATTATAACGATATATAAAGGTGGCGCACGATTAAGAAGAATGGTCTCGGGTTCGACACTCCAGACAGAGACGGAAGAAGCGCCGACAGTGAAAGCTAACCCCTGTACCGTAAACTTTACATATGTTTTCCCACAGGTGTTGTTTGCATGTTGGATCCGTACTGACCATAATAGGGGCGAATTAATTCGCCAAATAACCCTTCTCTGCATGTGTGTGAACTTCCAGGGATCGCGCGGCCCGTGTGCTCGACGCCGAATTTAATTATTCATTCCTATTTATTTATTTAATTGATGATTCATTAATACATTAGGTGTTTATTTGTCTATTCATATGCCGCGTCCCAGTTATATATAGTCAGGCGGCGTTTCGATAGCATCATCATCGGCCCGTGTGCTCGACGCCGAACTTAATTCTTCATTTCTATTTATTTATTTAATTGATGATTCATTAATTAATTAGGTATTTATTTGTCTATTCATATGCCGCGTCCCAGTTATATATAGTCAGGCGGCGTTTCGATAGCATCATCCTCGGCCCGTGTGCTCGACGCCGAACTTAATTATTCATTTCTATTTATTTATTTAATTGATGATTCATTAATTAATTAGGTATTTATTTGTCTATTCATATGCCGCGTCCCAGTTATATATAGTCAGGCGGCGTTTCGATAGCATCATCATCGGCCCGTGTGCCCGACGCCGAACTTAATTATTCATTTCTATTTATTTATTTAATTGATGATTCATTAATTAATTAGGTATTTATTTGTCTATTCGTATGCCGCGACCCAGTTATATATAGTCAGGCGGCGTT